>CM055895.1:78736710-78985123 GCA_029582155.1 Panopea generosa | reverse complement strand
TCAACACTGACTCTCGGCATCAGATACCCAATTTTATGCACTGGAACGATATTATGACAGCACTTAAAAACATGTTGTCTTCTCTCTCTTTTTCTCACCTACTAATTTATTTTTACTTTTATTTTCTCTAAGTCTTCCTTTTTTCTGTTGGTTAACACCTGTTGATTGTTAAAATTGCAATCTTGATTCTAATAATATTTGTATATTGAAAGGGGAGGGCCGTAACTAATGTTGCTGGAACGTGTGGCCTAACCCCATTTGTATGTGAATTATGCAATAAAATATGTTTAAATCATATTCAATATTTTATATTTTTATTCAATATTCATATATTTCTATTGTATATTGTAACATGTTACATTTGTATTCTAGATTTGCCCATTATGTGTATATTGTCTATTACATTAGAAGTGAACATTCACTTCATTAAGATCGTAAACAAATCATTTGTATTGTGAAATAAAATGCCATACAATACAAACCAAAGTACTCAAAGCACTGACAGCGGGATTGCTATTTGACGTTACGAGTTGTTGTGTACAGTAAAAGCGTCGCGTTCAACTCAACATTTTTTTCAGTTATATCGCCAAAGTGTTTGCTTGATACATTTTTCTAAGCGCTGTCACAGTGGAGTATCATGTCACATGGTATGGCACCCCCCAGTCGCATTAAACTGACAATGACTTTAAATATCGAATTAATGCAGGATACAATTAAAGTTATTTGTGTTGCCCAATTATTATGCTCATCGACTCATAATTGAATATTGTTAAGTTATTTCCATGTCTAATGTCCACAATATGTTTGTATAACGTATACATATTTCTCTAGTAAAGGATGTAATGTCTTATTTTAAATTAGCTAGACAGTGTTTTTGAAAATATAACTGGAAAACAATTTAAATGGTAGATTGGTATAATTATTGGCAATAGTACAGGTGTAGTATAACATCTTAAGATAACATTAAAGATAATCTTTCAATGAAAGTTTCAATCACCAATTGGCCTGTGTAAAGTACATCAGGAGGTTTTCGATACCAAGTTTGCATAATCTATCTAATTCATAAAACTAGTTGTTTTGTCGCTTTATGATAGGACTTATCATTTGCATTCAATATTGTTGCTCTTGCTATTGTTGCTATTGATGATGATGATGATGATGATGATGATATAATGATGATAAGAAGATAAGATGTGATGATGATAATGGTGAATATGATGATGATGATGATGATGATGATGATGATGATGTTGTAGTGGTGACGCTGTTTGTGATTCTATTATATCATCACCATACAGTTTATATTCCATTGGTGACTTTTTCTTTTCGAGTAAAGGCATAATTTTACCTGTTTGTAGAGATGGATGTGTTGGTTAACCTTTCAGGATCCCAGGAAAGAATGATTAGGTAAACTGTTCGTCTGTAAGTCTCGATGACATAGATATGAAGCTAAATAATTCAAACCAACTTAATTTTTTCAGTCTTACTCTCATTGCAAATACTCGGTTTATCCAGAGACATATACACATTAAGTTATGTTTTATTATTTTGAATCGCAATTTTAATGATTGAAAATAGTTTTTGATCCTTTTTTACAACAATTGATAATATATAATTTGGTAAATTCATCATAAAAGCAGCAGAGCTTTCATTTCATGCAAAAGCCGCAAATTATTTGGTACCTTCCAATGAAAAGTATCGTTTAAATTTGAAACAATATCTAATTAATGGCTATAAGGCGATAACAGACCAAAACACATTTTGGCTGGATCGTACAGTATAAATATGTAGTATCAGAAATACACTGTTAGCGTTATTGCACCATGTAACACAATAAGTTTTATTGTTAGCTGTAGTATAGTCTCTAGGCTATATACATTAATATATCTGTTTAAATTAACTAATAAATAATGGGAAAGGATCTTCACACTTTTACTTATACATGATTGGCTAAATTAAAAAATAGAAGTTAACAGTATTTTGTCGTCTACTACTGTCCAGTTTATTGACCACCACTATTGACGCTACAGCGTCGTGTTTTTCATTCATAAATGTACACATTCTAAGATTTCAATGGCGTAGTAATTTCATATACATTCAACAGATGTTATTTACATTCAGCAGATGTTATTTACATTCAACAGATGCTATTTACACATTTGAAATAAACAAAATAAATATGAATTTAAGTTGTTTATTTGTCTTTATATATTTAATAGTATGTACTTTTAGGAAATTCTTTGCACTATGTTTTTGGTATGTTGGTACATTGATTGATGAGGTATATCCACTTTTGACGCAGCTTTAAATTTCACATGTCAACTCTGGTGGGTTGCGTTGCGTTTGAATAAATGAACACATATAGATAACAAATGTAATAATATACAATAGAAATGTATGAAGATTGAATACAATTGTAAAATATTGAATATTGCAAAGTTTGCATGCCATCCAACACAACGATAAAAACTCTTGACGTCATCTTTAGTTTACACTTTTTGTCGCCGGTGCCAACAAATATAAGAAACACTATAATGACCGTTTAAAGACTTCGTGGTTATCTTCACACTTAAAATTCATCCCTTGGTGTTAAACAGTGAAATTCTGTTGTTTTAAATGTTTCTATTCTAAACAGTGTCATGTTTGCATTCATGCATTTTATCATTAAACAAAAGGACTGAAATTGCGGCACTGCGCCGCTAAAATGCTGGTTTTTGTTTTATTTTAATAAAACCAGAAAGAGAAAAAAAATGAACAAAGCAAAAGCGATTATACATTAAGTAAAATATATATAACAGAAAAATACGTTTATGAATGTAGAAATAGGGTGAATGAGTGCAGCACTCTAAGAGGACGAGAGCATATTCTTACAAAATATTATTGACTTTTGCATAGGTGTCGATGCCCCCCGAAAACGTAACAGTAATAGTTCAACACTTCCAAGTCCCAGAGTTGTGAGTAATTTTGTGCACTCGGTGAACGGAAAATCTCCAAGGAACGAAGACCTGACTGTCATGGTAATGCAGTGGGGACAGTTTATTGATCACGAATTTGTGGCGACCCCTGTCTTGAAAGGTAGGGAGACATCCTTAGGCCATAAACATATAGGAATATTTGCTATTTTCCTTAATACGCATGCAAAAGGGTCGTGTCTAAAACATTTTAGCCCTTTTTTATGATATAAAAATATTTTTAGAATATTTTATTTTACATGTTTATCATTTATAATTTCACAATCTTCAAAAAATACCTATCCACTGTTGGGAACCAACAAACAGATTTTTTTACGCATAGCTTTTCTTAGTTTAACCTTATTTATTTTACTACAAGTTATTACAACATAAACAAATCTCGCTCGAAGTCTTCCTGGGTAGAACCAGTACCAAGCATATGCGGGAAGTGGCTTGCTCAAGGACACGCAACATAGCCGTGACGGAAAATCGAACCCACGTCCCTCCGATCATGGGCCGATGTTCTGCCACTGGACCACGCGTCCCACTTACCTTCCTTATATATTGTATAACAGTATATGACGGGTGTTTAAACAAATGTTTTGATGTGTGTGGTTTAACGCTAATTTCAATACATTATATCTGTATATGTCCAGCGGTTTCATTGATAGAAGTAGATCTTGGATGAATATCTATACATTAGAGTAGAACCGCCTTTCCGCAAGTAAATGGCTTTCTCGCATAAAGATGTACTCAAACCCACGCCTTCAGCTGCAAGATGTAACAAATACTGAGATTTCCTCTGAAAATCCATGTTATATGAATACCTACTAAGTTATTTGAATGAGTGTTTATCGCGCTATTTTCAAGACCCTCCGTCACCCCGGGCAGAGTTTTACAACCTGCATTTGGATGATCTGCGTAAGCCACCGACCTCCGCAAGTCCTCGCACCGAAGCAGGATATAAATCACTTTCCCTCAGCGATGAACGGTAAATGACTTTGACACGTAGGCTTACTTATGCCTTAGTCACATTTGCCGAGTTGCCGTGAGGTCTAAAATATCTACGGCCAATAGCAAGTATAGGGCCGCCGCAGCATTCCCGCGGTCACATACTGTAGCAGTCATATGTTAGGGTAGCCGCACGGCGTATTTTGAATTTGTGGAGATAGAAAACCTGCGGCTGCCGTCCGGCCTTTGAAGTGATGACGCACGGTCGCCTTAAGGCGTCCCTGCGGCGGCCGTAGTTTTTGACAAATACAAAGGCAGACGCAAGGCGGCCGCAGGGGGCCATACGACGACCGTGCGGCCAACTGACGCTACCGCTACACACCTGGAGTATATAAGGAGGAGGGCTTTGCCACACACATCAGGACATTTCACAAGAAATTTCTTCGGCGAACCTAGAAATGAAAAAACTCCGCGCTATAATCCCACGGCGACCCCTACGGCTTGTAAAATATAGGGATACGCCCTAGGGCGACCCTGTGGCCACCGCAGATCCTCTGCGGCTGCCGCAGGTGTCTCTCGATTTCAGGTGGCTACGGCCGCTGTATCCTAGCCGTAGAGCATATGTGACTGAGGTATTAGAATCAAACAAGGACCAAAAAAAAAACACTATGAAAACACATTTATATAAAATTATTCAGTATAGTGTCTCCATTTTCTACATTCCCTAAATATTATACATATTATACATAAATACGAGTGTGAATAAACAGCATGCTGCCAGCGAGAACGTATTAATAATGTTTTATGTTTGCGTTTATCCTTATCTCATATAAATTGTGTTTAAATGAGTGTTCGTCAGTGTGTGTATCAGAGGTGTATGTGTTAATCTACATATTGTTGGGTAGTATAATTCAGTCTTATCAGCTGCAAAAAGTTGATATACTTTGTATTACTTTAATATGAATGTTAGTATAAGTTCGTAATGTGTTACATTGCAGGTGAAAATGGCAGTAATATTCAATGCTGCGGTAACGAGGCTATTAACAGGTATGTGAAATATGTATATATATTACAGAACTTTGAGACTCAGTTTAAAAAGGGCCCATGCACCTATTTCTCCGATATTTATTTCAATCTTAGCAGTAAAACTGCACATTTATATCAAACATCATATATTTTGGACATTCTGTTCAATGACTTGCATTGTGTTTTGTCTCTGTAGTGGAAAATCGTGGCCCGCGAAAAGTAACCCAATGGCAAGTATTGGGTCATGCTAAAACATTGACGAATAAAACGGAAAATGCCGACCTGTGTATTGACGTAGTTCTCATCATTAAGATAAACGACAATGAATGAATGAATGAATGAATGAATGAATGAATGAATAGGGCTTTACGGCATACAAACACATTATATGTTATTAGACGCCAACAGAAAGGAAGATTCCAGGATCATTCTACATGCACAAAAAAAACAAATTAACATACAGATTAAAATGTACATCAACAAACTCCAAACCCAAAACAGTACAAATATAAATCTAAGACAGCCTTAAGACACTTGTCATCAATACTAGTTAACTCCAAACATTAAACAGTACAAATATTAATCTAAGACAGCGTTAACACACTTGTCATAAATACTAATTAACTCCAAACCATAAACAGTACAAATATTATTCTAAGACAGCCTTAACACACTTGTCATCAATACTAGTAACTCCAAACATTAAAAAGTACAAATATTAATCTAAGACAGCCTTAACACACTTGTCATAAATTAAGTTAACTCCAAACATTAAACAGTACAAATATTAATCTAAGACAGCGTTAACACACTTGTCATCAATATTAGTTAACTCCAAACCTAAAACAGTACAAATATTAATCTAAGACAACCTTAAGACACTTGTCATAAATACTAGTTAACTCCAAACATTAAACAGTACAACTATTAATCTAAGACAGCCTTAACACACTTGTCATCAATACTAGTTAACTCCAAACCCAAAACAGTACAAATATTAATCTAAGACATCCTTAAGACACTTGTCATCAATACTAGTTAACTCCAAACATTAAACAGTACAAATATTAATCTAAGACAGCGTTAACACACTTGTCATCAATACTAATTAACTCCAAACCATAAACAGTACAAATATTAATCTAAGACAGCCTTAAGACACTTGTCATCAATACTAGTAACTCCAAACATTAAAAGTACAAATATTAATCTAAGACAGCCTTAACACACTTCTCATAAATATAAGTTAACTCCAAACATTAAACAGTACAAATATTAATCTAAGACAGCCTTAACACACTTGTCATCAATACCAGTTAACTCCAAACCCAAAACAGTACATATATTAATCTATGACATCCTTAAGACACTTGTCATCAATACTAGTTAACTCCAAACATTAAACAGTACAAATATTAATCTAAGACAGCGTTAACACACTTGTCATCAATACTAATTAACTCCAAACCATAAACAGTACAAATATTAATCTAAGACAGCCTTAAGACACTTGTCATCAATACTAGTAACTCCAAACATTAAACAGTACAAATATTAATCTAAGACAGCCTTAAGACACTTGTCATAAATACTAGTTAACTCCAAACATTAAACAGTACAAATATTAATCTAAGACAGCCTTAAGACACTTGTCATCAATACTTGTTAACTCCAAACCTAAAACAGTACAAATATTAATCTAAGACAGCCTTAACACTTGTCATAAATAGTAGTTAACTCCAAACATTAAACAGTACAAATATTAATCTAAGACAGCCTTAACACACTTGTCATAAATAGTAGTTAACTCCAAACATTAAACAGTACAAATATTAATCTAAGACAGCCTTAACACACTTGTCATAAATACTAGTTAACTCGAAACCCAAAAGAGTACAAATATTAATCTAAGACAGCCTTAAGACACTTGTCATAAATACTAGTTAACTCCAAACATTAAACAGTACAAATGTTAATCTAAGACAGCGTTAACACACTTGTCATCAATACTAGTTAACTCCAAACATTAAACAGTACAAATATTAATCTAAGACAATCTTAACACACTTGTCATTAAATTTAGTTAACTCCAAACATTAAAAAGTACAAATATTAATCTAACACAGCGTTAACAAACTTGTCATAAATACAAGTTAACTCCAAACATTAAACAGTACAAATATTAATCTAAGACAGCGTTAACACACTTGTCATAATATTAGTTAACTCCAAACATTAAAAAGTACAAATATTAATCTAAGACAGCGTTAACACACTTGTCATCAATATTAGTTAACTCCAAACCTAAAACAGTACAAATATTAATCTAAGACAACCTTAAGACACTTGTCATAAATACTAGTTAACTCCAAACATTAAACAGTACAAATATTAATCTAAAACAGCCTTAACACACTTGTCATCAATACTAGTTAACTCCAAACCCAAAACAGTACAAATATTAATCTAAGACAGCCTTAAGACACTTGTCATAAATACTAGTTAACTCCAAACATTAAACAGTACAAATATTAATCTAAGACAGCGTTAACACACTTGTCATTAATACTAATTAACTCCAAACCCTAAACAGTACAAATATTAATCTAAGACAGCGTTAACACACTTGTCATAAATACTAGTTAACTCCAAACCCAAAACAGTACAAATATTAATCTAAGACGGCCTTAAGACACTTGTCATAAATATTAGTTAACTCCAAACCTAAAACAGTACAAATATTTATCTAAGACAGCGTTAACACACTTGTCATCAATACTAGTTAACTCGAAACCCAAAACAGTATAAATATTAATCTAAGACAGCCTTAAGACACTTGTCATAAATACTAGTTAACTCCAAACCCAAAACAGCATAAATTAAAATGCATTACATACACGTGTGAAGCATTTATGCGAGGAGAAACGGGTAACTTCAAGTAATTATTGTTTGATATTTGTTCAAAACGTATATATGGATAGACCTTTAATTGTTGAACTACTTTCACTGTTTATCAACTTTAAAGTATAAGTTTAAGTATAGTAGCATTTTCCCCAAAAGTATTTATTAATACATTGCTTTCCGCAAGGAATTAAAAGAAGCCTCACCAACTGGTTCTGAAACATGTTTAGATACTTCTTCTGTTGTTGTAAATATTGTTATTATTAGCGTTGCCACCACGGTTGCTATGGATATCGAATAAGCTCCAATGACACCAATTTGCTGCAAAATAATGTGCTAGATTACGAATGTATTAAGCCTTGAGGTATTGATTTTATGAAAAATAAAAACAGACAGCTACAATATATATTTTAGAAATTCACGCAAACGCAAGCTTAGCTTGTCGTTTCTCTCCAGCTTGTTTGTCGGAAGATAATTACAATATATCATATTCCACTCCATTTTAGATGCAGTTTTAGAGATATGAAGTGCTCATCTCCACAATATAGTTTACAGTAGTGCTGCGTTCATCACTGATTATATCGGTGAATAGTGGTCTAACACGGCTAAGGACCAATCATATTTATGTTAAACGTTTTATTCATGATTCTGTTCTTGTTTGTGTCGTGTTTATAAAATGTAAAAAAAGAAACACTAGAAACTAGCATAAGATGTAATAAATAATAGGTAAGTAATAAAAACAAGTCTGTAATTAAATAACAGAGAATAAAAATGTGAAATATATCGTCACAGAATGTAATAAAAAATAAAATAGAAAAACAGTCAATAATACGCTCGTCATTACCGTAAAAGATGTACCAACAGCGGCTCCACTCACATTCCCTATCAATATCATAGCTGCCATTACACCTGAGTTCAAACCTGGAATAGAAATAAAGGGATTTACATGCTATGTGCTAACTGTGTGTATGACAAGAGAAACACTTCCCACAAAGTTGCTCTTTTATGACAACCATTGCCAATGTTTTATACATTGTATATGAAAAATCAGTTCATAGTTTCTTGAGCATAATGATGTTATACTTTCTACTCCCGTTGAAACGATGTCGACTGCTATACTGAAATGTTTAAACTGGATTCGATGTATTGCGTGTAAAGTGTCGATTTGTTGAGATGTTTTCTCTAAAATTAAATTTAACACTAAAATGTTTAGCGCAAGAGATCGCGAGCGGTGCTAGTATATAGTTATTGACAAGTGAACCAGTAACTCCAGAGTAAAGGTATCACTTAGCACACAGTTGGACTTTGTTATTCGTATATACTTCTATATACTATAACGCCTAGGACTTTGTCGTTTAAGCACTCATAGAAAGTTTTTATATGTTCCATAGCAGGAATGTATCCGCTGATTACGAAAGTACAGTGGCACCCTTTTTATTTATTTTTAAGTCTTAAACATCGACAAACACATAAAAATACATTAGGAGTACTTGAACATTTGCCTACTTAAATATTTTTCAAAATTATAATTGATAAATACGCAAACGAAATCATTTCATGTATGATATATTTCAATAAATGTTCGTATGTACATTGAACCAGCTGCGTTGTTTTTTTATTTCGCCGGGCCCGAATAGCTCAGTCATTAGCGCGTCTGATTATCAATCTAAGGGTCTTGAGTTTGAATCCCTGTCTAGCCACAATCTCCGCGATTGTTGATATATGATATTGCGTATCGTTAACATTCGTGTCTCATCGCTGATTCAAGTGAGAAAGTTATCAGTTACTTGCGGAGATGGGGTGTGCTCGAGTACTGGTTAACCTTCCAGGATCCCAGGAAACAGTGGTGAGGTTAATTGAACGTCTGTTAGCCCTCGATGGCATTAACATTTTGTTAAATATTCAATCAATCAATCATTGTTACGTTATTCAGTCCATGCTCGATAAACAGGGTTCTCTATAGGAAAAAATACAAGTGATGGGGTAACAGCCTTCAACACATTTTCAAGCACTGTGTAAGGCACTCATTTAAATGTACGAGTATTTCACTAGTAAAACTTAACCAATCAGTTAAATTCATATTTAGTGAGTTTCATTTAAGCCATCAGAATGAGAAAAGATATGCAAAGAAGAATAAATATTTAGAGGAATGTAAGCATTTGCAAAATTTTGTTAAAGAATTCAAACGCTAGGGGAATACCATTTCTGATAGTCAAGTGCTGGGGTGCCCCTGTGCTTAAATAGACTGTGGAAAAGCTTGCTTAATATATGCTACAATCTGGAAAGAAACGTTAATCTATCTAAGAAGTACAAACCTCTTTGCGATGGGTGAGACTTGTCTGCTATAAGTGCATTGTATGGTACTGTGATACCCGCAAACGCCGTGGTCACAATGAGGTAGAAAATAATATACAAACCTAAAATAGAAGAGTTCGTGCCAAATACGTTGTATGGAAAATATCGCTCACACGATAACACGGATATAAAATTGCCATAATCGTATAATACCTTGAATTTATCTATAAAGGGATCAAGTAAAATCACTTTTGTGGTACACGTTTGACATCTCTTTCGACACATTTCGTTAGATTTTGATCTTCACAGGAGTGACATAAAGTCATTCATCATAATGAGTCTTTGACAGATTCGTCTCAATTTATTTAGAGAACAAAAGTAATTGATCGAAAACACTTGTCTCTGTTAAAAAATATTGACATTGATCTTGACCTGGATGACCTAAAAAAAATATCAAGCTTCTTCTGTGTAAATCGTCTAAACACAAAACATCCAAACTATAGTCATTATCCTGAAACAAAAATGTAATTGAGCTGAAACTATTTCGTAGAGATCAAGTAACGAGCCAACAGACAGACAGACGCACGACCAAACATAAAGCCGGAGGGGCATATCACTTAAAGTCCCCTCAATCACAGTTTTTAAAATCCAGTGAGCACAGAAGCTAATGCTTACTAATAATCGTATATGAATGATATATATTAAAACACTTTTAACACATTCTGTTTAAAAATTGAATTAGCTTAGTGAATCCAAATAACCATTAATGCAAATATAATCTTAGGCTTCTACTATAAATACGAGGCAAAGTCAGTTTAAAGACCAATATGCCAATATTTTAACTGTAAACTTAATTATGTATTGTGCATATATATAAGTACACACGCTGTTGCATTTAATCATAACAGAATAGTATACCAATGCTTCCAGAGGCAATATCTTGGTTGCCATCCCCGTCACCAAACGAATTGTGTTGTAATACAACAGAATTAGGTTGTTGGGCACCTTCCTTATGCTTGTTTTCAATGGGATTGCCCTTGGTTTTATTCCAGTATGGCGCACATCGCAATGAAACTAGGTCTTTATTACATTCAAGCTGAAAATATTAAAGAAAAGCCAAAGTTGGAAGTAACACAAGGATGGTAAAACGGTACGGTATTATAAATCGTCTATAATCGCTATGTTTAACATTGTCGCTTTACTGTTTTAACAGATTTAGATATTAATGAGAATAATTTATACATATACCTGGCCACAGTGTGTCAATATAATTATGAAGCGCAATTCTCTGAATATGTCTGTTACACGACAATGCAATGCGACTTTTATTTTTAAACTGTGCGAGAAATGATATCTTTACGTCGTTATAACTCATTAAGTACAATTGACAGTGCTATATTTCAATGTCTTGCGATTGTATCAGAAAAAGACTTATAGGCCGCATTTCAGCAGCGGATTTATTGATTGTAAAGATGTATTTGTGATCATAAAAGAATAAAGAAAGATTTAAAATAGTTATTATTTTATAGCGATTTAAAGCACACACACACACACACACACACACACACACACACACACATACTTTGATAATTTGCATGTTAGACTGATTCGGTGGTCAATCATGTTAACAATATAAAATATTCCTCTTGAATGCTGCATCTAATATTGGACATACCTTTCTTTTTGCGCTTATTTATATAGTATTTTATCGACTTGATTTCGAAAGTAAAAACTATGGGAGATATCATAGTATGTATGTCCCTAGGTATTTTTTGTTACCTACGTGGGTATGAAATTTGCAATAAATAGCTCAGCATATTTATTGACAGCAAATAATATTCAATCCTTTTTGTATTAATAATTTTATTGAATATTCTTAAAGCTGATATTTGTTGATTTTAGACAATTGTTATAATTAGATGCAAAGTATGTTACTTCGATGAAATCTTAACATTTTTCAGAGTATGTAAGCTTTTTGAGAACTAATTGTATGTACAAAATTAATAAACGTGTAAAACGATCATAGACTTTATGCAATGTACATAAAAACAATTGAAAATAATACAAAATATTTGTAGATCTGAAAGTTATGTCAATGCACAACATAAAAATAATAAATAAGATTGAAATTTTAATTTTCAATTAATTGCAACAGGAGCAACCAGTTACCTTTCCAGCGCTGTTGTTAGTAGATCCGCGACCCAGCTGCCTGAAAAGAATAACCATTGTTCCATCTTATCAAACTAGTACTACTTTTCGTAATTGTTTATTGTGAATCATTATAATAAATATATGAGCCTATAATTTGAGTCTCAATAATTCAATACAAAAGGCTTGACCAAAAACGGTACGCAGTCGAAATATTCATGTATCCTTGTAAAAATTGATTATCATTTGACAAGCAAAATAAGAAAATATAACAGAAGATGTATCATTCAAACGACACAGCCACTGAAACAGCATAGTAAAAGGTAAACTATACAGCATACATCTTATCTACTGTTGCACCCAATCTCGCTCTTTGCCCGTCGACACATCATAAGACAAGACAGTGTAAATAAAAGAATCCCCGCCAGACTACTTTATCATAAATATAGCAGCATGCATATGTATATGTTGTAAAACACACACATGCGCAAGTAAATGCCTTGCGCATATACACCAAGTGACTTTACCTAAGCCAGCACAGTAAAGTACGAATACTTAAGAGTAAGACAAGACAGATGTATGGTAAGTAGCCAGCACCTCGGTCAGTTTAAGGCTTCAGGAAGGATTCGCCATTATCGAACCCACAGTCCTTCTATCGTCACAAAGATGATAAAAAAAAATAGGTGGACACTGATATGAGATAGAGGAGTATGATCTCTGTGATATATTTATATTAATTTTATAGTTCTATATTAGATCAGGATAATTCACACAACTAGTACTGTAACTGTAGTACTTCGCAGTGTTAACATAAGAATGATATTAACTTACTCCATTGATATCTCTGGAGAACTAATTGCCATTCCGATAAGACCAATACTGAAAATATAATATCATAGTTAAAACTTCATGATCAAACTGAGACTGCAGTGTCATTGCTTTGATCTAAAGTAATATAACATACACACTAAATAAGGCGACGATGCATAAAACGTTTTATCACAGACAAGAAGTACATGTGTTTATCTTAATTGTTTTAAACCTGAAGAAAGAGTAATATGTAACTTGTGTCATTTTGTAAAGAAACATGTATCTCTAAAGAATGTAATAGGATGCTACAAAAATAACATTGATAAATGGCACATACATGCAGCTGTATCATACAAATGGGAATTAGAGCGTTTGTAGCACGTATATATGACGAGGTTCGCATGATGGATTGGAATATCGAAGCTTGTTCATTTAAAACAGTATTGATATCGTTACTATTGGCATAATCAACTGGTAAAACGTCTAGATAATGGATTGTTTTATTGCAGATGTCCCTGACTCACTTGTTATCGAAGTCCAGTGCATGTATTTCTACTGCATTACTGATAACAGTTATTGTACATACGTTAAGTCCCATTGCCCTTTGCAAACTTACCACAGCGCTATTGTGCCAATGAACATTACTGGTCGTCTTTTTCCAAACTTAAATGTCGATCGGTCGCTTTGCATTCCAATCAGTGGTGAGGCAAAGAATGTAAGAGCTGGAATAAAGTCAATGCTGCTTTTATTGCTGAACATTATCATGAACTACTAACCATTATTAAACATTAAACTTCGCTTCGGTTCGCAAAAATCTTACGTTTACATCTCATTTTTGGTCTGCAAAACTGTTCCAAAATCCAATGACATTAGAACAATTATTTAAACAAATTATGGTTTTCGTTTCGAACTCTGATATGACAAAACACACTGTCCATCATGCATACTAGTATATTTCGTATTGTATACAATTATCAGACCTCCCTGTCATTAATTAACTCACGCAAAAAGACTGCATTGGAAGAGCCTTTAAAAACAGTATATGCCATATTAAATATTTAACATAGAGACAAATAAATTAAAGTGAACAAAATGCAGATTATTTTGATAAAGAACCATTGCTCTCTTTATCAAGATGTAAGTTCAGCCATATTTTATTGCCCCATGTATACAGCAGTTGGACCACAGGTTCTAGCAAATTAGATTCGAGTCTTTCCTCATCATGTCATAAACAGTAACTGACAATGGCTTATGTATACACAGCTATTCTCAACACCAGCAATAACTTTGGATGTGAAAATAACCGACGTGATACACAATTTAATCGAATAAAAAGATAATTTTAATAATAAGATGAGGAAGAAATTGAAGAAGGTAGTCAAAGGAAATGACAGATTTATGGTCATAAGACACGAATATCACCTTGTCATGTTGATATATCATTTATAACTTTCATGAATATCCATACCAATCTAAACTAAAACCATAAGTGCTATTCTGTTATTTATAAGTATCGAATATTTGTAATTTATTCAATATGAACACGTGTGTATTACCTGCACCTGTCGCTACCATTCCCCCAAGCCATCGTCCCTTTGCGGCTGACCCGACCAAAGATTGTATTTGAGCGGGAACAACTTTAATATACAGAGGAAAAAGCATGTAGAAAATCATGTGTAGCCAAACTGAAAAGTAATTGTATTTAAGTTATATCGTCCGATATACACAATATATAAGCGTACATCGTTTTTCTTTCAGACAACCTTTCACTCATAGATAACTGTTTATGTATATTTATTACAGATATAACATTTATGCAGACTAACATGCGGCATCTTCTGCAGTATAAGCTAAATATGTTTAAAAGAGGCCAACCTTCCAAACGCTATCATAACATTTGGCATTTTATACAACAGAATTGTTCCAAGTACTGTGGTCCAACATAAGATTATAATCAAACAGTTGTTCGTACTATAAGGTTCTTATTCCATCATTGTATATTTTACATATCGTTTAATCATAAGTTCTGATCAATTAGTATATCAGCAGAGCGGCGGTAGAGTAGTGATAGAGGGTTAACCGCTCACACCTGAGGGTATCGGTTTGATCCCCCGCTCAACATGATGCCTATAAAAATAAACACTCAGTACTGGTTTTACCCGGGAAGTGGCCTAAAGAACGGTTCAATTAAGCTATAATTTTTACGTAATTTAGCTAAACAAATTAGTATAAACTAATAAGTTTATACTTGTACTAATGCGTTTCTTAATTATTGTTATAAACAACCGGAAAATAACCTATATTCAAATACCATCAACTGACAAAAGCAGTAACATTAAAGATTTTGTCTTAGAACATGTTCGTAAAAAAGTAAATACGAAACAGTTTCCACATACAGAACATCCTGAATTATAAACATTATCAAGAACTGACAACTTCTGTATGACATTGAAATAAAAACAATTATCATTTACCGTTCATAGAAAGAAGCATTTAACTACCTTCCACAGACAGAAGCAAATATATAAAAACTAATCATGTACCGTCCACAGACAGAAGCAAATATATAAAAAATAATCATGTACAGTCATGTACCGTCCACAGACAGACGCAGTTATATAATCAACGGTAAAGTACGTTCGAAAGAGAGAGTCAGATATGTGAACGATAGATAGGTACGTTCAAAAGGTAGAAGCAGGTATTCTCAGGTATATAAATGGTAATTAATTAACTCCCACAGACTTGTACAGTCAAACCTGTCTTAAGCAGCCAGTCAAGGGAAGGAGCAAAAGCAGCCTTTTTAGACAGGTTGTTGCTTGAAATAGGTTTATTAACTTTAAAAGCATAGACATGGGAAATAAAAAATATGACTGTTTAAGACAGGTGACTGCTTAATAGAGGTGACCGCTTACACAGGTTTGACTGTATGTAAACTTCAATTAAATACCTAAGAACATTCAATTAAGAGGATAATTATTAAAAGACAATAAAGTACGTTCCACAGACAGAAGCATATATATATAACTGACATTAAAGTACATACAACAAAGAGAAGAAGGAACATAAACAGAGGAAAGATCATCTTCACAGGACGATAAAATATTATATCTCAAAGGGAGGCATATATATCAACATTACTAAAGTACCTCACACAATGGGAAGCTGGTATATGCACGATAATAAATAACTTCCGCAGAGTGAAGCATGTGCTTAAGTGACAACGAAATACGGTCTACAGACAATAACAGATATACAATAACAATGAAGTACGGTCTAGAAAACAATAGCAGATCTACAAATAACAATGAAGTACGGTCTACAGACAATAACAGATATACAAATAACAATGAAGTACGGTCTAGAAAACAATAGCAGATCTACAAATAGCAACGAAATACGGTCTACAGACAATAACAGTTATACAAATAACAATGAAGTACGGTCTAGAAAACAATAGCAGATCTACAAATAACAATGAAGTACGGTCTACAGACAATAACAGATATACAAATAACAATGAAGTACGGTCTACAGACAATAACAGATATACAAATAACAATGAATTACGGTCTAGAAAACAAAAGCAGATATACAAATATCAATGAAGTACGATCTACAGACAATAGCAGATATGATATAAAAATAACAACGAAGTACGGTCTACAAACAGTAGGCGAAATACAAATAACAATGAAGTACGGTCTTCAGACAATAACAGATATAAAATAAACAATAAAGTACGGTCTATAAACAATAGGAGATATACAAATAACGATGAAGTACGGCCTACAGACAATAGCAGATATACAAATCGCAATGAAGTTCTGTCTACAGACAAAAGCAGATATACAAATAACAATGAAGTTTTGTCTACAGATAATAGTAAGCATATAATAATAATTAAGTTCCTTTGACAGAAAAAATCAGGTATACCATTACCAATTTAGTACCATCAACAGACTAAAACAAGTATATAAATAAAAAGATTAGGTACCGTCTGCAGACATAAGCAAGTATATCAATAACAATTAAGTACGGTATACATTTAGAACCAGGTATACAATTAAGAATTAAGTACCGCTAACAAACATAAACAAGTATATGATTACAATTAACTACATTATACTGACAGAAGCAGGTATACAAGTAACAATAAATAGCTGTCTACCAACATAAGTAGGTAAATAAATAGTAATTAAGAACAGTTTACAGACAGAAGCAGGTATACAAGTAACAATTAGTACCGTCTAAACACAGAAGCAGGTTTATAAGTAACAATTAATTACCTTCAACAGATAAAAGCAGGAACATAAGACTGAGTCCATACCAGGCAAAGTTCAAGAGGAAAATGCCTTTCTTGCTTAGTACTTCTGCCGTCTCGATAACCAGCTGTTCATCTTCTTCATTCCCACTTGGACTAGATAATATATATAGCAAAATACGTTGTTTAGTACATATACATGTTGCCAATTTCATTCAACGTCATATAAATTCGAATGTTATAATAATTTCTCACTGACAAACCCTCAAATAAGAACAGAAAACTGACCAATGTGTATTAACTGTTCCATGGTATTCTGACTCAATAACATTCTGGTTACAACATTTACACGATCTATTAGCACAATCAACACCATCATATCGCCCGATCTCAATTATTTGAAAACGAGAGCTTAATCTCAGACATGTACAATCTTTTCGTAGTGAATAATTATTCAATATATTAAGCCAAAATGACGTTGAAGTTAAACATAATAATCAAGTTTAGACGACGTCTGGGTGTAAGAATCAACGTCTCAGTGCGGGAATTTTATCTCAACCCTTGGAAATATCTGACAACAAGTAGCATTGCAGACCCATCGGTCGAGATCAAATTCATTTGCATTAACTTCTGACTCATCTATGACGTGACGTTTGAAAATCTAGGACTTATATAATTTTACGTCTTAAAAGCGGACGTGGTTAGAAATATAATGACGAGTCAAATTAAAAAACGTTATTCAATATGTTTGGTATGCATGAAAAAAGAGATATTCATGGCTTTGTCGACTCGGATAGAAAATGCATAGCCTCGCTCCAGAAAAAAAGTTATCCATCGAAACGGATTTTCTATCCTAATCCCATACCAAAGTAAGATAAAATTAAGTTAATTAAACAGAAAAGTCGAAAAGTTTTGAAATTTCTATAACCAAATACAAACAATTAGTTTAGTTTACAGTAAGTATTTGATACTAAATGGATGATCAACGTGACACCAACATGGATGACATATATTATCATACAAACATCTTGGTTTCTACTATAAAATATGCCTTTAACCACCAGTACGATATAGAGCTATTTCTACAGTGTGTCATTAAAACATCATATCTATTATTCATTCTATCTAATATTTCCAGTGTGCAATATAACTACCCATATTAATCGATAAAACAGTAACAGCGTCCATTACAAAAAACAAAACTTACCCAGCTGACATTAATGTTATAGATTTACATATAAAACATTCCGTGCTATGTGGCTCATATGCGTGCATGTATTATGATCCATTATACTGATTAGTTTGACTAGTATAAGTGTGTTTCAGGACAAATATTCTAATGAGTCCTCAAATTCTGCCTATTACGGCAAAAAACAAACCTTATACGGAATTGATTATACATATTCATGCTTTTTTGCTATTATAAGTATACTCATTGGTATGCACCGTGATTCAAGACAACGTTTCTCATTGATCACGCTAATACTTTAACGGTAGACAAAACTCGACTATATACCTATACCATAAGTACAAATGCCTTATACACAATGATCTTATTATGATCCTCGGTAAACGATCAGCATTTAGAATGTAGTTCTAGATCCAATTAGCCCAGTGTCAGTATATTGTGACTGGGTGGGTATTATACTGTTTGTCTGCGGCATGATACTCTACTCAGCGCTTAAATTCTGTCTCAAGTAGACACCGTCGCGATATACCTGAACAATTGTTAAATAACGACTCTTACATGTAACACTATACACCAACAACAACGCGAAATATAACACTTTATTTTATACATGTGTAAAAATATATCTTATTATTCAGGAATTATGTATTAATTTATCATAACAAATTATATATTTCGTATCATAAAAATCTTTTATAGAATGACAATTTTTATAACATGTTATTTGTTTTATATACTATATTATCCAATTGTAAATATGATAAGACATTAATATACTATTAAATCGAAAATAAGATTTTAGACGAAACCATATACACTTTTGTCCATGTGTCAATGGAAAATTCACAGTAAAGGAGAAAGTGGTCACCAGATATTCTGTAGTTTGGGGCAAGGCTTCTCTTTCACATCACAGTATGCATCATGTATCTATTTACATATCATTTGAAAAATGTTATCATCGTGTTAAAACAGTTTGCATACCTGTTCGATTCTTCTGTGTAAAACTTCGGTGCATTTTCTTTGTCCACAATCGTAGTTGTTGCATTTCCATTGAGCTTTTTCTCAGGAGATGAAGTCGGACTAGCTGTGTTTGACATATTTTAATAGGTTTTTCTTGCGTAAGGTATCTGGAAATGGAATATATATTGTTTCCAATTATGACGTCCACAACCCTATAAATAACCGTTATATATAGCAACAAATACTTTACGTTGTCTTGATGGATGGATGTTTTCTTCGGAACAATACATCAGTAACAGATATAACTAAAGCGACATGTGTGCTGATACAATATATCGCGTGTTTCATACGAGGCGGCTACATTCATGAATAAATGTTGTTACCTTTATTCTATGTTTTGTAGAGGCCATTGTCGTATTGTAGTAACAAACACATCAGTGGAGAATTTTAATCTGATTAACGACTTTGTAGAAATCAAAGCAGTAATGACTTACAATTTAATGATACGACAAGACGGAGATGTTGTTTAAGGCATCACCAATGTGTCGTACTCCAAACGGTTACTTTTATAATTCTATTATTTCACTACGTCCAACTAATCAAGTTGCTGTATTGTCTGGTTCTTTTTTACTTTTGCCAAGTCAGCCCTGGCACATGATGTAGGACATTGTTAATTTGTTATTGATAATCTAAGACTTTTTTCCAAACATCATCAGTAGAATGGCACGCCTAGCGTACCTTCATTCATACATTCACGATTGTGATACTCGTACTTGCTCCCTTAACATGCGAATATGGTAAATACTATATACATATATAACGGATTAGAATTACAAGAAACATTATTTGTATGCATGCATATTATTTGTTTTTTAAATACTACTTAGAATTTGTTGCTTTTTTAATTTGGTTGATTGTTAACACGTATAAAGTATTATTCACTTAACATGGTTATAATTTCCATCTCACTTTCATTACATATGTATTTAAAATATTCCACTGGATAACGTCAATTTTTTAAACTTTATTTTATTGATCAAACTCCTTGTGTCGGACTACTTTATTAAGGTTAATGGCGTGAGACAAAGATCACTATGTGTTGATTGAGAAGCGAGACAATATATCCATCAACATTTGACGGTCGATTATAATACGAATGAAAATTTAGTACACTGCGGTTTCACACATATTTTAACTAATAATATACAACAGAAATAGTCGTTCATCACATCTGTACCGTGTCGATACATTGACTGATTACAGTATTTTCGGGCTAGTTTTGAAAACCTTTTGATTGAAACGATAAAAGGTACTAAGATAATCGTTAGGGTTGTATGATTTAGCCAAAACTTTTAAGAATTTAAGAAGGAATAGTATTAGTTGAAGAGTCATTTTTGTGGTGAATAAGATAAAAATACAATGTGATGAAACGTTTTGGAGGATGAATATTTTAAATTTAGTATTGTCAGGAATGAACGTTCATCGTTAATATATAATTTAGACATTTTTACACTTACATAAAATCTCAAGAAAAAATAAAATATAATCCTTGAACAAACATACACATTGAATTTAACGCCCTATCTTAAAAAACAATATTGCCTCCAAAAACTGTTTACTAAATAACGGATAGAAAAAAGATCTGTTTTGAAATAAAAGTGTTGCAGACGACTGTGATTTTATACCAGGAAACAACATTAAACGCGCGAATTTTACCAGTTATTTGTACGCTAATGAAGCATCAATTGTAATTTGCAAGGTACCAAGAGTGTCTGCCACAGTACGAAAGTAATTAGATAGGGGCTTTCATGAATAATAAATGAAAACATCTCGGTGCATTATGTTAACTTTATGGTATGCGACAGATGGTGTATATAATACATAAGAGCAACCGGAGTATGACGACAGAAACGTAATGTAAATAGATAATGTTGATTTATACCCTCTCGGATGTTCGATTTCATGAAATGCTTCAAAGCAATATTTATTAACAGAAGTATATTCGGATAGAATAGATAAGAACGGTGTTTATATTCAGTCGGGACTTTTAAAACAAAATAGTAAAATGTTTAATCAAAATATTTGCAAAAAACTGTTTATAGCGTACCAGGTAAATCTTAATACATGATAAAATAATAGATACAAAGTAGCATAATGGCAATCAATGGCAAATCATACACAATCTTACATCCCATTGACAAACATAATAATAACATGCTTACGTATTTGAACTACTTTTATATTTAAAAAAATAAATCAATAAGCGTATTTGAAAACTTCCAATGTAGTTATAACAAAAACTATTTTTAATGATTTAATGTTTTTATTCGTCAGCTGTTGCTGTTTTTTTTAAGTGTTAAAGATATAAAAGAGGTCGCCATGATTGTGGACAATCTTACTATTTATTGATCTAACATGGTAACCGGTATCTAATAATTGACAAACGTGCTTATATCGCACAATATTTAATCTTTCATTTTATATACTGTGCTTTTATATTGTGTCTATATGCTACAATTCAGCTTGGAATGTGTCCTTAATTATTTTAGTCCATATTATTGCTTAAGCATATCATACATTACATTTATAAAGTCGTTTTATCTAGTTTTATTATGAGAAATGCATGCTTTGACATAAGTGAAATATGTATTATTTGCACAATGTTGCTCTAATATTGACGCGGTAATATCACTATCATATGTCGTGGTGCATTACTGTTCTCATAATGATTATGTATAGCTATTTTCTCTCATATTAATTTAATATCGTACCAGATCATATTATATGTTGATAGTGTTACACTTATGCTATTATGTTCTTAATTTGCTGTCAAACAAATACCATTATGTATGGTTTCAGGTGTCATGGTTTAAATTAATATTCTAAGTTCAATTCGATTTTATTTAATGAATGCTCAACATGGAAAGCACAAGTACAAACAGTTTAAAGCAATATCAATGGAAAATCATACACGAACATAATTATATATATTAATAATTATTATATATAAATATATATATATGGTAATTATTTGTGAATAACAAAGACATAAATGTACAGACCAGACTAAGGCGAGTGCGCCTAGCTACAATGCAAACCAAAGATACAATATCAAGGCCTCTGCCAAACCAATAAATTTGGTGTCGGTCATGACTTATATACTGTGGGATTACATGCAACCCATCTCGACAAATTTACATACATGAGCTGATAGCTTTATATGAGTAGGATCCACTAAAGGATTCATGACTACTCACATGCTAAATAAAGGACAGATTCATAAACCCGTTGGATCATATAGATACAGTGAATTCATATATATATAATTTCATAAGGGAGATAATTAAATTCACAACAACGGGATTTACGATTTTTGGGATCATTTCAGATGCTCATTCACAATGAATGATATACAAATTGAGATAAATATTTGTGAATAACCAAGACATAAATGTACAGACCAGACTACGACGAGTGCGCCTGGCTACAATGCAAACCATAGATATAATACCAAGGCCTTTACCAAACCAATAAATATGGTGTCGACCATGACTTATATATATGTAACATAATAAGTTTTAGCAATTTTATCAGTAACAGTATTACTTAATGTCATATAATATTGATTCAACTTTAAATTAAGTGATTTAAATATGATATATATGCTTTATATGTTTTTGTTTTGTTTAACATCTGTATGTTTATGCTATTTTCCGACTAATAATTCAGTAATATTACAGTATTTAATTTATACCGTATATCCGTTAAACATTTTTGTTTCGATACTGATAAACAATTTTTCGTTTGTATAATTTCGACACCATAATCTATGTCATTTTAAATATAAAATAAATGTGTTGTTATGTAATGATCGAAACTTAAGACGTTTTTCTAATCTCTTTAACATTGGTCAAAATACAAACAATACACGTCTGATCACTCGTGTAAGATGCCCAATATTAGTGTCTAGTCCTCGTTATCGATTCGTAATTTCATTGATTTGACAAGTTTATATAAACGATACTCTACTCCTGCAGGAATAATTTATACTTTCTACACGTATACAAGAACGGTAAACAAATATGGAGAGTGATTGCATGATGAAAATGTTTCTATATGTTTTATACAACCCAATATATTACTATAATACTCACATTAATATTGCTTGTACTAATTTTTCTTTAATTCATCCAAGTAAGTAAAGTAAACGAAAGTTGTCTAAAGGAATTAACCGTTTGCCGTAATTTGATAAAAGTAAATAATTTACGTGTAAATTGCAATTTGCTCTTTCCTAACGTTTTTTTGTTCATCAACCAACTCGAGGTCCGTTCATTAAGCCATGTAAGCTGAACGACGGTCGTGATTGGAAATCCCTCAATATACCCTACATTAGATACATATAGTATATGACAATGTAGTACGGCAATATCACAATTTCATATTGTCATGGTTATGCACTTTAGAAATAGCCGCATGAACTCATTGAATAGTGAGTACACATTTAACTGACAAATGAGATTAATTAAACTTTTCTCTTTATTTGCGTTTTGTTATTTCGTGTTTTACAATACGTACTACAATAACAACTGTTGTTAACGAATAAATGAAATTGATCTTAAGCATAATTTCACATGTTTAGAAATGCAATCATTTTTTGTTAAAATAAAACGTAATTAAAAGTCGTGTTGGAATAAAACTGCCCGTATATCAAAATGCTGAACCATATAATAAAATAACAAAACATCTTTTTCCGGTAGTCCTTCGTGCGCATTGATTTCATGCGTAGCTCCTTCCTATCTATTAATGTATTTAAAGTTCGTGTTGTTATAAACATTTTAACAGCTGTTTATGTAACGGCATGTCAAGTAGACATTTGTGTGAATTACAACAAATTACAATTTTGTTTTTAACAAATTATTTTATTTGCGTTACCTGGATGGTTTGCATATATGTTCAGCAGTCACACAGGGTGCAGACTAAAGTACAAATACGTTGTAAGTACTCGAACAGATAAATGCAAGTTGCACACGTATGTGGGAGTGAAGCAATCGGCAACGAGAAACGACGAATCTAAGTTAGGAAAATGGGGCCAATCCAATTTAAGAATATTTGAAATAAAATAAGTTTAAACTAAACGAGACAAGATTGCTATTCCAAGATGAGATAAAAGAAGACAGTAATTAAGGAAATGAAAAAGGAACAGTGTAATTAGGTGCTTGGGCAAATTAAACACTATTGGAGAGGAATCTGATATGGGAGGATACAGTCATGTCAGTATGAGACTGAAGTTTTTATAGAGCTGAGTATATGGCTACCAGCCATCACCGGTTATCGGCTTAGATGGGGAACAATAGAAGATCCTTATTGACAGCTTTGTCAAAATACAGACTAATGAAGCATAGCAGTATCAGAATGTCACACAGCATTGGCACAAGTTAACTATAAATGGTTTCACAACACGGTACTCTGAGAGCTACCAAATATTTTAAATTGGGTAGAGAAAATAAATACTGAGACCCGAGATTGCGATACTGTCCCCAAAAACACAAGAACATATTGTGTGACGGGAAACCAGATATGAGGAACCATTTAAATGGACAAAAGTATAAAGAGTTTCATGTGCAATAGTTATATCGGTGGTGCCGTACTTGTCTGTGCCAAGTTAAAATACTACTTCAGAACTAGAGGATTTCCAGTACACAATCTAAACATCCTGTTTATTAAGAGGAGAAACTAAAAGACAGTTAGTTGCGAAACGCATTAAACCTTGCAACAGAGTTGAATTTCAGTTGGTTTAAAAATATTAATCAAGGATTGTACATAGTATATTACATGAAATTTGCAATTCCTAAACGACAAACAATTCTAAGAATTTGGATTTAGATAAAAGATAATAAGCTTGTATGAATCTACCTCCCGGAAATTACTGGTGATTAACAAGTGGCGGTATATAATTATATAAGTTAAGTATGTTATTTGAAATATTTATTGTTATAACTTAAGAGTTTATTCACTGGCGTAGTTATTCTATTTGAACAAATACGCCGTGGTGGTTTTTGCACAAGTCTCGTACGAACTGTAAATGAAAAAATAAAAAAAGAAGAAATTGAAAGTTGAAAAATATTGAACGAGAAGGTTAATGAGATAGAAAAGTAAAGATGATAAGAAAGTGGTTATGCGTGAGTGTCCAGAGTGCCCCGGGTTAACCGAATAGGTTTTGTGTGTTTGGTTTTACTTGTACAATAAGAACAGTGATTTGTAAAAAAAAGTATAAAATCATTAAGGTTCAGATCAAACAAAGCGTTTTGTACTATACACTTGCACAGCATCAAATACGGCGATATTTGTTTTGTCACTGTTTCTTTGATTTCCCCTTAGCAATGGGTTAAGGCTGATATCAGTTATGCCTTCGGATCTTATGGTGTTAAAACATTTCAGTTCGAAGATTGTTATAGTTTTGATAGTTAAGTAAGAAATGGTAACTGTCTTCGAGTGAACGGCATGTGCACATGGGGCTTTCAACAATATCTTTAGAATATAATTCTTGATTAAGTGAACTACAACTTAGTCGTAGACGGATTTGAGCCAATCTCTCTCCATGGAAGAAACAGGTAGGAACTTTGTCAATGATAGGGTTCAGTCTTTCTTAAATATACTTAATGTTGGTGAGTTCTGGGTTGCTATAGGTAAACTATTCCATGCTTTTATTGTTGGAAGAAGAAACGAATGTGCAAAGAGTTGTGTGTTACAAGCAATTGGCCGAATATTGTGTGAGTTTCGTAAATTGTAATCTATTCCAACCGATACCATATCAGGTATAAGTGTTGTTAGGTATGATGGTATTATTTCAGTTTTCATTTAAAAAAAAGTATAAGTTCATGTTTTAGTCTTCTAGATTGTAATGTTTCCCATCAAGTTTCTTTATACAACATGTTAATGGATACTAATTTAGTCGCTCCTGTGACTACTCGAGCGGCTTCGATTTGTATTTTTTCTAGGTCTTTTGCTTCAGATGCTGTACAATTATCCCATATTATAACTGCATATTCAAGTAAAGGGCAAATAAAAGTAAAGTAATTGTTTGAAGTGATTGGCGATCATGTTTAAACTTTAAATTTCTCATAATGTTTAATCTTTTCCAAGCCTGTTCCTTTATATGCTCTAAGTGGAATTTCCAGGTACCGTTATTTAAGAGAATGACACCAAGATGCTTATGTGACTGAAATGCTTGGATTATTATATTATTCGTGACAAGTTGAGAGTGGAAGGGTTTATTTCGTTTACGCGAAACAAGAAGTGCTTTTGTTTTATTTGGATTAAAAGTTACAAACCACTTTTCAGCCCATTTGTGAATTTAGAAATTAAGAACAAGTGAAGAGTGGTCAGGTGTTTCCACAACTGTCAGTTAACTGGTGTCGTCAGTAAATAAACGAATATTAGAGTTTATGTCTTCAACAATAGCATTTATATACACAAGAAAAAGAAGGGAGCCAAGTATCGAGCCTTGTGGCACACCAGCTTTTATGTACTTCCATTCAGACAAGGAACCAGGAGGAGCTACACGTTGCCTTCGACCATCTAAATAGTCAGAAAACCAATTAAGTAACCTTCCAGATATACCTACTAACCGTAATTTAAATAATAGTCCTTTGTGCCAGGCTCTGTCAAAAGCCTTGCTTATGTCACAAAAAAACGGAACGTATTTCTTTCCCTTGGCCAAGGGCCTCTAAGATCATATAATAAGTATCTGCTAACTTGTTAACAGAAGAATCTTTAGGTACAAACCCAGATTGAAGGATACTTATGATTTTATTTTTGAAATTGAAAACATATAATGGACTATCTTTTCCATGACGTTGTCTAAAGTCGATAAAAGGGAGATAGGACGATTATTCGATGCTTCAGATGGATCATTTTTCTTAAATATAGCACAAACATTTGTTTCTTTCAAAGCAGACGGAATTTTGCACATGTCTAAGGAGTAATTGAATAGAGTAGTTAGCGGCCGTGACAATTCATTCGATAGTTCTTTTAGTACTTTATTATTCACAGCGTCTGGACCCGTTGCTTTACCAACGTGTAGCGTTTGTAAGACGGATTTTACATCTTATGTTGTTCCTTTAATATTGTCAAGTTTGGGTCTCTCTAGATTGATATTAAGTATAATTAAATCTTTATTGTTTTCATTTAACGCAATTTGGTCTACAAAAAACGAGAATAAATGGAAGCTTTTTCAGGTCCTTCAATGAAATATTGACCATTATGCTTAAGCGGTGGGATAGACGATGACAAATCGTTCAATTTAATAAAAAATTGTAAGGTTTTCCATCAATCTCAACTTTTCAGTGAGTTTGATTTAAGTTTTTTTGTCATCAAATCATAATATTCATGTTTAGCAATTCGAATTAGTTAAATAGTTGCGTTGCTAATTGTTTTATATTTATTCCAACTGTTAACACTTTGTTTGTGATTAGCATTGTATAACGCTCATTTCCGTTTACGGATTGGTTTTTTATTGTGTTATTTATCCACGGTGCTTCTGACGGTCGTATTTTTACAAATTTGTTAGGAATAGTCTGCTCCGTAAGTTTTAAGATTGCATTTGTTAAATTGCTAGTGTATTTATCAATATCTTGATGGAAAAGTGAATTCCAGTTTAAGTCGGAGGTTTTTTGTCAAAGAAGATTATAGTCACCCTTGTCATATATCAAAATTTTACGTTTAAATGTACTACGTGTTGGCTTATAAGAATTAAAAATACACAATATGGAACAATGGTATCTATGAAGTTGTTCTAAGAATTGCTGTCTTTCTCCAGATATAATTACATTTTCCGGTTTAGTGACAAGATAGAGATCTATGATGGAGGATGAGTGCTCGGTGAAATGAGTTGGTTTTGATAGAAGCTGAGTCAAATTGTATTGCAATATGATGTCATTATTTAATGAGGAAGTAGACTTAAGTGTTTCAATATTAAAATCCCCTGTAACAATGATATAGTCAATCATAATCTCTTTTGCAAGACCAATCGAATCTTCGATGGCAGAAAAAATAGCATTTCGATAATTTGTTGTACTGTTGAAAGCACCTATCTATTTTTGTTTGTTTTAATATTAATTTCTATCCATATACATTCGGTACCAGGAACTTCAAGGTCAGCTCTACGTTTAACAGGAATATTATCATTAACATATATAAGGATGCCGTCGTGCGGATCTGATGGTCTGTCTTGTCTAATGGTGCGGAAACATTACTAAACATGATATCTTTTGTTAAAATATATGTAAGCCAAGTCTCTGTAAAGACTTATATATCAAATTGTAAAAATTCTGCGTTCAAAATGTCTTATTTGTGAATAAAACTTTTAACATAGTATTGGACAATTGATAATTTGCTTTTTACATTTTTTAAGAAATTTGTATCAATGTCAGATACTAACACTGGCCCTGGATTGACTTTGATGTCGCCTGATTTTATGAGTAACATTGCCATCCATGTACTTAGTTCAAATGAATTCAAACATTGTGTATATTTTGCTTTACAAGATACAAGACCAAACAAACCTATTCGGATTCAATAAACTGTTTTGTCAGTAGACATGATGTCATTCAAGACTCGTAGTTAACAAACCCTAAGACGCAAATGGACACATGCAGTAGAATAAAGATAGAGAAGTAGTAGCAAATAGAGAAGGAAATAGATATAGATCTAAAATAAGCATTATTATGTATAATGAACATTATATGGTTAATAAGATGAAGAGTAATTTGGACAAAAAAAAACGATCAAATACTTCAATAAATTACACTACCATGTACTTTTAAATTTTAGCTCAATTGGTCTTGAATATTATATTCCTACCGTGTCATTATTATCTATGATATATAGAATAATAGGCACAACAGATCAAAAAGAGAACTTTTTAAATTTCGGAAACGTCTAGCATATAGTCATATATGTCATTAACAATTGCGCCTTAATATATCATATTGATATGACAGAAGTTCACAAAAGAGAAAGCACATACAAAAAAAAAAACCCAACAGAAACGAACAAATAAAAACAACAGGTAAAAAACAACCACATATGTATAAACATATATCGACAGCATCACTTTACTAAAACCATGAAGTACTCAAATAATAATAAAACAACCAGGTTAGTTGTGTCAAAGCAATATTACCATAGTAATAGTGCAACAGTAGAAGTACGATAGTAACAGTACCATGATCATAGTAACACAGTAGTAGTACCATCATAGTTATATCACTCTATTTGTATCAGAGAAATAGAACCACAGAACTGACAATAGTAATACTTTAGTACATATAGTGATATTAATGGAATTGTATCATCACAATAGTGTAATCGTAAAAGTACCATAGTAGTAGTACCTAGTTGTATCATAGTAATAGTACCACAGCGCTAGTACCACGTACATTAGTAACAGCACCACAATAATAAAAATAGTAATAGCACCATAGTAATCAAGACATACTAATAGCACCAAAGAAAAAATACCATAGTGTAAGTACCACAGCAATAGTACCACTGTAACATTAAAGCTGGAACGGCACCATAGTAATAACGTCATAGCAATAGTGAATGAGCTATAGTACCATAGATATTGCACCATAGTAGCAATACCAAAGCAGCAATACCATGTCCTTAGCATCACAGCAATATCATCAAAAATTTCATCACAGTAAAAGCACCAGTCATAGTACTGCAACACCAGTACCATAATTGAAGTATCATCACACCAATGGCACCACAGCAATAGTACAGCGGTAGTCGTACAGTGCTTATAGAATTTTATTTACAACACAGCAATAAAAGTACAATGATTATAGCACTATATTTACAGAAAAGCAGTAATAGTACAATGACCTAAGCGCTATATTTACAGCACAGCAGTAATAGTTCAATGATTAAAGCACTATATTTACAGAAAAGCAGTAATAGTACAATGATTAAAGCACTATATTTACAGAAAAGCAGTAATAGTACAATGACCAAAGCACTATATTTACAGCACAGCAGTAATAGTACAATGACCAAAGCACTATATTTACAGCACAGCAGTAATAGTACAATGATTAAAGCACTATATTTACAGAAAAGCAGTAATAGTACAATGACCAAAGCACTATATTTACAGAAAAGCAGTAATAGTACAATGACCAAAGCATTATATTTACAGCACAGCAGTAATAGTACAATGACCAAAGCACTATATTTACAGCACAGCAGTAATAGTACAATGATTAAAGCACTATATTTACAGAAAAGCAGTAATAGTACAATGATTTCTTAACTATATTACAACAATAACAGCACCACAGTGTTGGGACTACATAAACAATACTATAGAAGTTATATCACGGTTATAGTAGTGTCTTCATTTGATACTAATAGAATCATATCAATAGTACAAACGTAACAGTGCAATAATTACAGTACCAAAGTTAACAGTACAATGTGTTATAATATTTATGTAATACCTTTCCGATGCAATTTTAATAAGATTTATAATTAAAACTAAATTGACAAAATATAAACACATTCACCATTGAAACTTCATCGATATTTCACGTACTGGAAACTTTATGTAGTAGCCACAACTTGCACGCAAAGCATGCACAATGTTGTTATTTAAATATTACAAACATTTAGGGTATTATTAAATCGGTCAGCTATACGTTACACACCATGAGGCCCACGTTGAGGAATGCACGACACATAAACGATTACGTCTACTTCAATTACTATTGACAGTGAGCTGTTTTAGTGACAATATATGGCTATACTAGTTGTGTATAGTACGGTTGTTAATGGAAAGCTGTAAGCCATCTAAAAATAAATAAATTATGCACTCTCCATATTTAGTAATAACATAGTAATATGGTGGTGTAGCCGCACCAAACTAGAATACCTTTTTCTCTTTTACTTTGTGGGTTCTAAGACATACCCGTGAGGAATTTTATAATATATACACACATTAAATATGCAGGTAGAAGATAAAGACAAATATGTCAAATATGCACTATATACTGATATGTCGTAGGTAGTAATTGAACAGAATAAATTAAATATACACTTTATACTGATATATCGGTTCAGGCAAAACGTAAAAGCTGACCCCAACCGATATACCAGCATAGAGCGAAAATGCTTATGAACCAGAGGTAGTAGATAAAAAATAGATAATGACAATGCAGATTTTGTTATGTGATACATACATGTAAGTGACTACTTTTTGTTGTTGTTTTTCTGTTTTGTCAGTGTTTATGTGAGTATTGTTTAACTAAGACCCAGTGTTTGGGGTTCTGTATTTCTCCAGATCAATCAGTGAATCGATTCTGGAACTTGCTCCACAAAACGTACGCACAAATACCTTGCCATCAAATGTCCATATTTGTTCAATGCACGAAGTTTTGTCATTTCTGACCATTCGACAGTGATAGGCGATTTCTTTTTGCATCTTTATTAATTCCTCGTTTACATAAATGTTTGATTTTGTCTCGTGTAATCTTTTTACGACTTTTAGGAACATGGTCCTTGACTTGTAATTCGTAAATTTAACGCTAATGTCTCGTGGTTTACCTAGCTATTTTGTCCTATTCGATGTATATATCTATATATCTTATATCAACCTTTGTGATGTCAATGTGGCCTTTTTTCGCTATCTCAAGCACAACGCCGTCAGTAGATCCAATGTCCTTTTCATCACCAATTCGAACACATGTTCGACGACTATATTGCTCGAGGTCGTCTTGCTTGAGTATTGTTTCTGCTAGCACGTTCTTTCTTTCCGTCAATTTATTGGAAAGACGTTGTATCTTGTTGGTAAAGTGGGCGGTTTTCTCGTTTACCTTTACTGTTACGAGTGCATCGATATCAGCGTTGATCAGATCTTTAATTTTTTATGCAATTCTCAAAACATCATTCTCAGACAGCGCTGGTGATGCAGGGGTTAGAATTGGAGATTGCATACCAAACATTCCTGGAGGTGGATAAAGAATATGGGCCTGTGGTGTGCCAGTATGCATCGGGGTCGTCATGTGCACAGGTATTCCTGCATATTAGTCTCACTGTTTTGCTGTGGCAGGATACTTTGACTCTGTAACTGGCTAAATTCAAGGTCCTGTTCAGCACTTATTTTGGTAACAAGTAGTTGTGAATCCGACTCTGTGTCACTGAACGAAGATACCGCGTCACACCCATTGTAAATGTCACTACTTTGAATAGACTCAGTGTCCGTAACAGTATGTTTAGTTTTTTTCTCCAAGTTTGAACCAAGCTGTGTTTTTAATTTTCTTTTTGGCGGGGTTTCTTGGATAATTTTTCAGCTGGAGTAGTTGTTTTCAATTAAGGCGATGTTAACACTTTAATCTATTTTTTGCCATTCCGAATGAACGTTGATGACATAAATGATAATTGTTATTTAAATTTTAGATACATTACAGCAGTCCAATTCGTTGCATATACACGCTCCATAATCATCATGTAAAGCATGTATATATCATAAAGATATAGAGAAACGGTCATTCTTAGAACTGTGCAGTAGGGAAGCTATTTTACACATATTATTTTAAAGCTCGAAATTATATGTTTATAGTTATTATATAAACATTAACAAAGAAAAGTAAAACTTGTAGTGAAAGAAATAACTTCAATATATAGTGTGTCGAAAGGTTTAATTGCGACATACGCGAATGCCTGTCCAGTTGTCAACACAATTCTTAAAAGAAAGTAGTTCGCGCAAACTCTTTATAGTTAGTTTCTTTTCTTTCTTATCTGTTTGAAGAAGTGTATTTGTACTCGTAGGCTTATACTTTTGGATGTCCAGTTTGATACAAAACGTGATTTTGTACCTTTAATCTCATTTATCTTCATATATGCGTGGATTGTACACATGATTCATCTAAATAAAATGTTGTGTTCCGAAAAGCATACGGAAGCATTGCCTAAAAAATGACCTCCTTTCATTTACATCAGCATACGGCTCCCTTTGCTGCCTTTGCATTGAATGTAATTGAACTAAGATTTAAAACGAGAAAACATTATCTTTACTAATATTGCTTTATAACTGAGGACTATACGACTCGTATGTTAAATCAATCTAACAACCAATCAATAAATCAATTGATAGATAGATCGATCAATAAATCAATTAGTCATTAATGAATCGATCCATATAATCCATCCATTAATCAATTAATAATTGTATCGATAAAAAATAAATTAATTTATCAATCAACAAACTTACCAACCAATCACCAACTTACCGACAGATAGATCATTCAATCAATCAATTAAGAAATAGTTCTATGCAGTTATGTAATATGACAAACTCCTAAGTTATAACAATACATTATTCTAACGTACAGATAATGGTTATTGCATTTTCATTTTTAGACAAGACTCCTTTAAACGTATACAGTCGGGATAAATAAAACATACGCCATATACGCCATACACGTTCCTGGTAATAAAAATTAATTTATAATTCCTTACCTTGTCGTTGAATAATGTGGATATGATCATGTCATTTTAGTAATGAATGTATTGCGATCTTCAAGTCAGAATGGCGTCCATCTTTGTCCAATACATTTAATGAAGGTTTTATATATTTCTCCTTTATTGTGTTGGTTCACTGATCCGCACCTTCGATCTTTTTAACCAGAATGCATCATTTATAAAAAGATGTTAGAAATATTACTAAGACAACAAAACCACTTCAGTTATAAATAAATACTTGACAACACTGGATAAGCTGTATACGTGTGGTACCAAGTACAGTAATCCACCAAGAATTCAGTACATTTTTAAACCTTCTTCTGATACGATATAAATCAATGTCTTAACAGTAAAGACAACAGTAGAATATATATAACACTCACAAACGTCACTGAATTATAGTCACAGATGTTGCGAAATCGATCCGAAAATTGTTGTTTGAACACCACGCGGATGTGTATATGCTGATATGTGTATTTTTCCGATACTGTCTTAAGTGATTTCCTGAAGTGTGATGGCATATGAAGGATATTGTTATAGCAGTGTTATTATAAACTGATATTAACACAACATAAATCAAACCTTAATTACGTATTGTATTCACATAATATTTAGAATGCCTCTATTCTATTTTTTATCCAATACAATTCAAATGTTGTTATTACAGCATGCCGCGGGGATGTATTGATCGTAGAGCGTGTGGCTTTGTTTGGATCATGATAGACGCTCATTAGTGTATTGTACGAAATGGGACTCTAATTTCGTCAACGAGATACCTTCGTTGGCAGCGTAATGGACTATAAACACCAAATAACTGTATTAAATAATATATGTGTAAAATGAAGCTGTGTAGTTCAGGGCATCGCCTGTTTTATTCATTTTTGATTCATTTTATTACTATTGTTGAAACAAATACCAGTGATATGATGTAAGTTATTTCATCGGTGTATTACATGGTTTGAGTTTTCAAAAATATAAAATATAACTATATAATTTAGAACTGTAAAATAAGTCTTACTGCTAAATAACACTTCTATTGTCCATGCATCTTTCGTTGACAGTTGCCATCGAAGAACTCACTGCACTATTATCTTCATTGAATACAGATGAGTTAAAACTATAGCTTTTTTCAGCTGTATTCCGGGCTTTTTATTGCAGTGAATTTTATAAACGGTATTTTATATTTTGGAAATGTCCTCTGAAACTTTGACGCTGCACCATATTTTAGCTAAATTTGTGCCATTTTCAAATTGATGGGTTGAATCACAACGTGGATGGATTGTTGAAATAGCATTACTCTGGAAATTGATAGTTGGTATCACAAAACTATTGAATTTAAAAATAAACACTGTTACAGCTATGGCATTTTTTTATAATTACAGATTTTGAACCAATGAAGCAATTGAGACCAGTCACATATTGGAAATTGTTTTTTTTATCTATTTTCACTGTGTTTTGGACAGACATGTTACAATGGATCCCCAAGTAAAATGTAATATTGGTCTTAGACGTTAAAACGCTTGGCGCAATTATCAATGGTTATTACTTTCACAGTTTGTTTGAATACACTGAGAGTACCAGCCCGACAATAATGATATAAACCACAGCGTCAGACTTACTCAAATAGCTGAAACTCGTTTTTCTAAGCGGAGCAGTAGTGTAGTTGGTAGAGTGTTGGCCATTCACGATAGTGGTTGTTCGTTCGATCCCCAGCTGCTCGACCAGATGCCTTTTTAAATCAGCACTCAGTATTGGCTTTACCTAAGGAGCGGATTAGAGAGCGGTTGAAGTTCATATTGATTTAGTTTAGCTCTATTGCGAAGAAAGCTCAAAGCTCAGTCTGTAGTTATCCTATCATAATGAAACTTTATATTGGAACGGATTCGTCCATATTGAATTTGGATTATATAACGAAAAGAAGACATAATTTATTAAAGAATTATTGATGTTTTTATGCATGATCAGAAGTCATGGTGACACCGCTTATTAAGTTTGGTTTAAATCAGAGCAAATAGAAGTTTCGTTTTCCTTCTTTCGGTATTCAAGTAACGAAATTCTTCAAAAGTTGATGAAATTAAGGTTGAAGCCAGAATTATTTTTAGTTAAATACCGAAATACAAAATACGAAGAAGAATTCGATCAGATAAGGAGGCGTAGTACTGACATGTTTAACCATTACTATTATTAAACCTTGCATAAAGTAAACGAACCGGAACGCAATAACATGTGTTACTGACTCCATACTTCTTTATAGAGTGGATTAGTGGTCCAGCGGTTAAGGCAATGGACCACGAACTCAGGGGTCATATATTCCACCCCCCCGCTCCTCCAACTAAAACTCTTATCAGTATCTCGGATAAGACAAAAATCGAGGTTCCATGTATCAGTGCTTAACAACTGGTATGTAAAAGAAAAGGGTATTCTGTATATCTGCAATTTCCTTCAAAACTCTAAAATTTCTAATACTCTTCTGGAGGCGTCGCCTATATGGTAGACCGGTGTTGATGATACATACAATTATCATTTATACTTCTTTATAAGTGGATGCCCTCGGACATGGCGTTGGTTTGAAAAGTAATCTAGTTATCAGATCGAGATATTTGTCTTCTATTTGTGCTGTTTTAAACACATTAAATTCACAAATAGTATACAATTACATTGGTAATACGAGAGGGGTTCCGAAGACATAGGTTTACAGCTTTTTACAATTCATGGCTATTTATATATGGTATACCCAGCTGTATTGTAACGCTGTATCCAGCTGTATTGTAACGCTGTATCCAGCTGTATTGTACTGCTGTATTCAGCTGTATTGTACTGTTGTACCCAGCTGTATTCGTGGAGGACGACCACATACTCATACTAAGTAGAACAACCGTCCATCCGTAAATAACTGGCAAACTTCGTAACATTTTTTTAAAACCGAGCAGTGTCACTGACGACCCCATTGTGTGAGATGTTAGCTGAAGTTAGAAGACAGAGCATCAGACCATGACGGACTCACTCAAATAGATCGATTAAACATGCGTTGGTGCGTGCGTTTGATAATAACAAACACATCATGAGAAATTATGTGTAGATGTATGAAAGAATGGCATCTGGGAGATACCCGAACTACATTTAATAGCGAGTTTGTCATCAAAACGTCTTAGATTGTGGTAAGGAGGGAGTATTAGATTTTATTTACAGTTTTAGGTTGCTCAATATTTACAAGAAGGTAAATCTTATAAAATGTTTGTTGTTGATTATCATAAGCAGTTCTTTTTTTTACTAACGAAAATAATGGTGGCCAGTGGTTACAACTCAAAACATGTCAAAATTTCCACACTGTACATGTCAGAATCTCCCCACTGAATATGTCGGAATCTCCACACTGTTCATGTCAGAATAACCAAACTGTACACGTGTCATAATTTCCACACTGCACATGTCGGAATCTCCCCACTGAATATGTTGGAATCCCCACACTGTACATGTCGGAATCTTCACACTGTACATGTCAGAATATCCACACTGTACATGTCAGAATCTCCACACTGTACATGTCAGAATCTCCCCACTGAATATGTCGGAATCTTCACACTGTACATGTCAGAATCTTCACACTGTACACATGTCAGAATTTCCACACTGTACATGTCAAAATCTCCACACTGTACATGTCAGAATCTCCCCACTGAATATGTCAGAATCTCCACATTGTACATGTCAGAATCTTCACTCTGTACACATGTCATAATTTCCACACTGTAAATGTCAGAATCTCCACACTGTACATGTTAGAATCTCCACACTGTACATGTTAGAATCTCCACACTGTACATGTCATAATCTCCACACTGTACATGTCAGAATCTCCCCACTGAATATGTAAGAATCTCCACACTGTACATGTCAGAATCTTCACACTGTACACATATCATAATTTCCACATTGCACATGTCAGACTGTTCACATTGTACATGTCTGCATCTTCAAACTGTGCACTTCAGAATATCCACACTGTACATGTAAAAATCTACACACTGCACATGTCAGAATATCCGCACTGCACATGTCGAAATCTCTACACTGTACATGTCAGAATCTCTACACTTCACATGTCAGAATCTCCACACTGTACATGTCAGGATGATCCACACTGTACATGTCAGAATCTCTACGCTGTACATGTCAGGATATTCACACTGTACATGTCAGGATTTTCACATAGTACATGTCAGAATCACCACACTGCACATCTCAGAATCTCTACACTGTACATGTCAGAATCTCTACACTGTACATGTCAGAATCTCTACGCTGTACATGTCAGGATATTCACACTGTATATGTCAGGATTTTCACAAAGTACATGTCAGAATATCCACACTGTACATGTCAGAATCTCTACACTGTTCATGTCAGACTTTCCACACTGCACATGTCAGAATCTCCACAGAATATCCACACTGTACATGTCAGAATCGTCACACTGTACATGTCGGAATCTCAAAAGAATCTCCACACTGTACATGTCAGAATCACAACACTGCAAATGTCAGAATCTATACGCTGTACATGTCAGGATATTCACAATGTATATGTCAGGATTTTCACAAAGTACATGTCAGAATATCCACACTGTACATGTCAGAATCTCTACACTGTTCATGTCAGGCTTTCCAAATTGTACATGTCGGAATCTCCACAGAATCTCCACACTGTACATGTCAGAATCACAACACTGCACATGTCAGAATCACCACACTGCACATATCAGAATCTCCACACTGCACATGTCAGAATTTCTATACTGTACATGTCAGAATATCCACACTGCACTTGTCAGAATCACCACACTGCACGCGTAATAATCACCACACTGTACATGTCGGAATCTTTACATTGTACATGTCGGAATCTTCACATTGCACATGTCGGAATCTTCACACTGTACATGTCAGAACTTACACAATGTACATGCCAGAATCTGCACAATGTACAAGTCAGAATTTCTACACTTCACACGTCAGAATCACCACACTTCACATGTCAGAATCTCCAAAATGTACATGACAGAATTATCACACTGTACACGTCAGAATGTCCACACTGTACATGCCAGAATCACCACACTGCACGTGTCAGAATGTCCACACTGCACATGTCAGAATGTCCACGCTGCACATGTCAGAATCTCCACATTGAACATGTCAGAATCTCCACACTGCACATGTCAGAATCTCCAGACTGTACATGTCAGAATCTCAACAATGTACATGTCAGAATCACCACACTGTACATGTCAGAATCTTCAATGTACATGTCAGAATCACCACACTTTACATGTCAGAATGTCCACACGTTACCTGTCGGAATCTCCACACTGTACATGTCGGAATCTCCACACTGTATATGTCGTAATCTTCACACTGTACACATGTCAGGATCTTTGCACTGTACATGTCGGAATTCTTCGCACTGTACATGTCGGAATTCTTCGCACTGTACATGTCGTAATCAGCACACTGTACATGTAAGAGTTTTCACACGGCACATGTCGGAATCAGCACACTGTACATGTCAGAATCTCAACAATGTACATGTCAGAATCACCACACTGTACATGTCAGGCCCTTCAATGTACATGTCAGAATCACCACACTGTACATGTCAGAATGTCCACACGTTACATGTCAGACCCTTCAATGTACATGTCAGAATCTCAACAATGTACATGTCAGAATCAACACACTGTACATGTCAGACCCTTCAATGTACATGTCAGAATCACCACAGTGTACATGCCAGAATCTCCACACTGTACATGTCAGAATCTCCACACTGTACATGTCAGAATCCCCACAATGTACATGTCAGAATCTTCACACTGTACATGTCAGAATCTCCACAAAGTACATGCGGTGGGATCGAAGATGTAGAATATTCTTTCTGAAACCTCCGAACTAACATGCTAAACATGCTTTCTAGATTGACAAACATCTCGCTATCCATCCTTCTCTGTGTTGATCCTCAACTCAAATAACACTATTTGACAATTAAACTTATTGATGCGATTCATACGTAGATCAAAACGATTTAAATAAAGTTAACCTACAAAACCCAAAACAAAACTATTTCTGTAACCGACAAATGGTTTCACCCACGCCCACTGTATGTTGCCCTCAATCCCAATAGGTAAATATAACCAAACTTATTTCTTTCACCTGATCTGGTTTACTTATATGCAACATATTCTGTTTATTGACTTCCCTGCCTACTTGTATTGTATATAGTTTAATTAATGTTATTTATATGTATCAGTCTCCTATGTAAATTAAAAGAAACAACAAGAGGAAACCTCTATAATAAGTTTGCTTCCGTTTTAATCCTTTAATATTTGTGGATGTACGGATGTATGGATGTATGCATGCTACTTTAATATGTTTAAACCAACAACTCAAAGGGAGACAACAAAGTAATCGACATAATGCAAGACGCGGTTTTCCCGCTTGTTTACATATTTAGTTACTTGAATAAAACGATCCCTTTATCATATCAATGCCCCTGAAAAAACATGCATATTTATTAAATTCGAAATAATTTGCCAATTAAATAATTGATAACACACTTCTTGGAGGCAGATATTTAGTTATTCTTGTTTTCCTAGATAACGGTCTTAAATGATTAAAAAAAACATATTAGATAAACAATAGAAATAGATACGTATCCCTTGGTTAGACCCGGTCAGCTCAGTCGGTAGAAAGTCTGAAGTCTTATAGTCGTGAGTTCGAAACCCCACCCTTCCACAATCTCTGTGATGATTGATATACGACATTGTGTCCTACTGTCATTCTTCTCTCATCGCCGATGTGGGTAAGTTATTATTACTTGCGGAAACAGGTGTGCTCGAGCACTGGTTAATCATCATGATCCGAGAACAGAGTGGTGAGGTTAACTGAATTTCTGTAAGCCCTCGACAGCATAAAAATGAAGCTAAATATCCAATCATTCCATTAATACTTATTACTTATAAATACCTATTTTATATGTCTAGCAGAGAGATTCATGACAAAAATGGCGTAAAACACCGTTTCGAAAAGAATAAAATCAACAGACATACCAGAGGGAAATAGATTTACGTTGTATATCTTGTATATTTAATATATCTAAATTTGGTTTATTCAATATCGCATAAGCGTTTAGTTTATTTTATAAGCATATTTTCACCAGATTTTATTTTCACTTCATATTGCCCGAACAACACGCTTTACTGTTTAAAGATGTAACATTAGAGATATAATTCTCTGTCGAATTCATTTTATTTCTACATGGAGACTTCCTGATTGAAGTTTGACATTTATCGATACGAAATATTTTATAATCTGTTGTTATACGCACGTACCTGATAAACGCCAGTGGACGCCTTTACCAGCGAAGGGAGATACTAAATTTCTGATAAGATGCGATCACGTGACGACTGTAATCTTTAAACGATGTCATTTATACTTAAATTATAATATTCTTCCTTGCTTGTTAAGGATGCGTGTTTAATTGGAATTAACTTGCTTTCTCTTTCTCTCTGAACATTTGACTGCATGAACACGTCAAACGTATTATATAACATTGTATAAAGTGTTTTTGTTGACCCAGTATGGACATCTAATTCATCAACAGCGAGCATCTAGTGACACCGTATTTGTTTACTCTCTGTAATTGTCGGATATAAAAGGTAAGAATTATTTTAGTTTTGTTTTTGATCCTTAAGAAGTTATGTAGATAACATATGTATTAATATCTGATATATACTGACAATGAAAGTATCCGCCACTCCACAGGTGCTTAACCGTTTGTTTCATTGTTTGTTTAAATGTTTTTTGTGCCTTTTTTACAACAATAATTTAACGTCGGTCAGCACAACTAGTTACTGGTTTTGGGAGCAACTAGTGATTAACAAGTATTACACACAGATCTCCGCATGTCATTGATTTCTTTCCTACATATTCAGAGGTAGGAGGTTCATGACTCTAACACAAGGGCATCGGACTTACCGGAGTCGTGGGGTGGGTTGGGGCTGATGATCGAGGGCCCAAGTCGTAATACCCTTTTTTCTCAATGGAGATAAAATAAATAAATTTAAAACAATGAAAATAAAATAAAAAAATCATTACCATCATCAGAGAGACTATGACTGGGTGGGGATTTGATTGCGTCCTCTTGATTGATTGTCAGACGCGGGTTACCGACTGAGCTTACCAAGTTAACTTGCAGTGTTTTGTAAACTGTATAATACAGCTTAAGAAATACGTTCTGTCAAATAAGTGATCGAGAAATTATTATGACATGACTCAGATACAGACCATAGCCCGTTCCAGATTAACCAAAAGTATTGTTGTTGTTGTTGTTGTTGTTGTATGTTGTTTAGGGTCGCTTTCAACAATTTTTCAGTCATATCGCGACGGTGTCTACTTGAGACATTATTCTGAGCGCTGTCACACTGGAGTATCATGTCGCAGACACATGGTATGATACCCCACCCAGTCACATTATAATGACACCGGGCCGACCAGACCTAGAACTCTACTCTAAATGCTGAGCGTCAAGCGAGGAAGCTTCTACCATTTTTAAAGTCTTTGGTATGACCCGGCCGGGGATCGAACCCACGACCTTCCGCATGCGAGGCGGACGCTCTGCCACTAGACCACGCCGCGGTCACCAAAAGTATTATAATACACATATCATGATCCTTTCTGCGGAGCCATATTCTACTGAAACAGCCGTGATTTGTCCTAGAATCGTTTTATATGTGTTTTATCTTAAGTTGTCCCATCACTACCATTCCCAGCCGAATAACACACAATTATGATGATGGCAAAATTGCATTTTATTACTTGAGTGAAAGACTGCCCAAGTTCATCTCATTAGGGACCGTCACGCATCATTGATAGGACTTCAGAATTCGATTCTTTTTCTGACAGGCAAACTTTAACGTGTCATATCGTACGCTTTGAATTGTGGGACAGATATTGAAATCACTACTTTTCATGTTGGGTATAACATACCTGAATCTGAAGATACCAGGGCCTGATACAGACCTTTTGTTATTGCAATATTTTTCCGTCTAACAAATAACTCTTTAAGTTATTGTTTTAATCTAAATGTTATTATAATATTTTTCAAAATATCAATACTTTGCAACAAGTATTTATATCGCTGTTAACCGTTCAACAAAGCATATTATTGTTTATAGCAAAGCAAACGATTGCAAAATCAAATGTAAGCCTAAGAAATATCACATTATATTTTCATAATGCATTGAAACTTTGTTATTTATCAAGATGTTTAAGTGAATACATTTATGCTTGCTTTTTATTGTTGTTCGTTCCTTTCTGTATTTAAGTTATTAAAAACGTATTTACTATTCATAGAAATAAACTCCTTTTCATAGATGACAGTGAGGTGAAATCAAATTAAAAGCCGTTCAAATAACCGTCAAATTTGGAAGTTATTTTTTGTGTTATTTTCGTATTGCATTCATAGCCAGGCCCGATTAGCTCTGTCAGTTACGCGTCTGAATATCAATCCAGGGATCGTGGTTTCGGATCCCCACTGGCAACAATCTCCGTGAAGATTGATATACGACACTGTGTCTCATTATCATTCGTCTCTTATCGCTGATTCAAGTCGGGAAGTTATCAGCTACTTGCAGAGATAGGGTGTGCTCGAGTGGTTAACCTTTCAGGATCCCATGAAACAGTGGTTAGGTAAACTTATCGTCTGTTAGCCCTCGGTTGCAAAAAGCTGACGCTAAATATTCAATCAATCAATCAATCAATCAATCAACCAATCAATCAATCAATCAATCAATCAATCAATCAATCAATCAATAAATCGATTATTGCGTTCATAGCATGCTACATAATTCAGTCGTGCTGTGAATTGATACGCACATCAAACCATAAATAGTATACCAAGTACTTGTATTCCGAGATCGTATATTTGTGATAGAACATCGAACAGTGATTAGAGGTTGTGTCCTGGAGCAGGCCACTTTAACATCATATGTATGACTAGTACTGCTTCTACCCAGAAAGAATCATAACGTGATGTGTATAATCTGTAAGAACATGTTTTACACCGATGTAAAATAAAACATTGTTATGATAAACTTAAATCGGGTAGCTTAAACTATTGATTTGTTAGAACACATCACGATTAACTAATCTTATCCGGAGATATCTGAATGAGTGATGTTCTCAATACCTCTATCCCTAAATAACTGTTGACTATCTCTCTGTTAAACTGATATTTTCATATCGAAACGTAATCAGACACACAACAGCGGGGTGATACTGCTCACGTATTTAGCCATGATAACATTCCTTACGGGAGGACATGTGCCATACATGTGTCATACATGTGTCATACATGTCTCATACGATGACACCAAGTTTATTAAATGTAGCTTAAAGTTAAACTTTATGAATGACACACTAAGTTTATTAGGTGTTCGTCTATAAACTGGGATATTGTATTGTTACGTTATCCCGATACGACCATTACACGTTAAAGCTGTAACATAAAATACAGTAACTAATGTACGTTGGTGAAAAGCTGACACAGCGAATGTACGATAATGAAAAACCGAAACAACAAATGTACGATGGTGAAAAACGGACACAACGAATGTACGATAGCAAAAACCGAAACAACGAATGTATGATGGCGGAAAAGCGAAACAATGAATGTACGATGGTGGCATAGCAAAACAACAATAGTATGAACAGTAGTAGTGGAAAGTCAAAACAACGGAAATGAAACGTCGAAACTACGAAACAACGAAAGTAATCACTAATCACCTTCGTAGTTCCGTTGTTTCAACTCTGCTGCAGTGCCGTTGCTTTGATTTTTTCACCATTGTATTTATACCGTCGTTGTTCGGCTTTATATTATCGTTCTATAGATTCGCTCTTACCCCTTAATATTTGAAAAGAAGTAGATATTAAGACGTCTTGCAATCATGCTTCCACTCAAATGTTCCTTTTTGTCCATGTCAGTTAAAGTAGTTATTTAATTCGACTGCGGTCAGTTATCATTTTGATATACGAATCGTCCATACATATTTGAGCGTAGCCCCTATTGTGCATTTTCGTTAAGTTAGTTCAATAAATTAGATTATATGATAGCAAATGGACGACAAATTCTATATCAGTCTAAAGTGTTTGTTTGAACAGTTAGCGTAATTTTATACATACGATGGCTAACAGGCGATCAGTTAACATAACCACTCTTTCCTGTGATCGTGATATTTTTTTATTTCTCTAAAATGGCTAAAAAAGCACATTCATGAAATTGGATTGTATTGGTCTGATAATAGTTTAAATTGAAAATGTGATAAAGTGAAATATTTGATGATTACTAGATACAGTGTTTATCATACACTGATACTCGTGTATTAAGAGTCTTTATCTTAGTTTAAATACTAGGTATGCTACTTTCATTTTAACTGTACACGTATTTTAGAGTTTGGTTAAAAATGAATGGTCTACAGAAGATAGACTATCACTTTATAATTATTTCATGAGCAGGTCAGGATTCTCGCCTATGATAGTTCCAGATGCACATCACACCGGAATAAAGTTTATTTAGAATAAGTTACATTTTACTGCCCCTTGTGTGTGAACACACGTTTTGATGAAATGCATATCTACTATACCTTTCGATTGGTTGCTTTAACAGACTGAGTGAATTTATCAAAATTAATTCACTGATTCATCTCTGTAATTCACAAACAAATAACAAAATGTAAATAACGGTTGTCTTTAGTGTCATATTCAATACACAACAACGACAGCAAGTATCATAAGGCTTTAGCCAGCCACGCGTTCCTACACAACGTTCATAGAACGAGCCTGATTATCATTAAACTGGGAAGTCTTAGTGTACAAAAGGAAATGTACATTATTTCAAACTTTAAGCTTTGAGGTTGTGAGTTAGCGATCAGGTCGATGCAAACATTTTATATAAGAACATTTGCCAGTCATTTGTGGAAGGACGGCGGTACCCCAACCAATACAACTGGATAATAGTAGGCATTAAATACATCAAATGACAATAAGCCCCAATACCTCATTTGAAATGGACTGAAGCACCTCGCAATAGCGAATCCGTTCAGATCGCAAAAAAAAGTCACTATGAGGTAATAATAGTTGAGTACTTGTAAATAAAGATATCTATATTTAGGAATTTATCTTTGAGCTGAAGTGAAGAAACTATTGAAATGTAACGAGGAAAAGAATATTTAAAGTGGCACAACCAGTATGTTCTACGATGTTGACGGTATATTGCATAAATGTTGTCTATCTGTTTAAAATCACGTGCGAAATACCGTGTGAATTGTCAATAACAGTTGTTTAAACTAAAAGATATCGCTGATAGTTGCATTATACTTGACCCCTGTAATAACCTCAATGGTTAAGGCTATCGGACCTCGACTATGTCTGAAAACGTTTAGAAAATTCCAGGCGTCATCGATTAAAAATACAACTTTACTGTTCCAACAGGTGTATGCACGAATACCATCAGACGTTTTACATTATTTTCCAATATATATATGTATATTTGGATTAATGATACGTATATATATATTAACTAAACGATTTATTCACGTGTAATAGAGGTTCTTATAAATTTATTGAAGGCGATGAAAATATCTTCAGTAACAGACTAAGCCACTTTAAAATACTGCCTTTCTATAGAAAATATGTCCTTACTAGTTGCCAACATGAGCAACAAGAGATGATTGACAAATCAAGAGCTTCATTCTAACCTTAGACGAGCCTCACTTTAAGTAAGACACCTGGCCAGTTACTTGCGGAAAGATCGTTGTTCTAATCAGATCCATGTTTATGCATCAGAGGTCTAACCCCACCAGTAAACCTTGATACAAATAGATTACATGTAACGTGTTGAAAATGGTGTTATTCTTGAAATCAAACTTAACATAGCCATTTAGCATATTTAAAAGCAAATGAATGGTTGAGAATTTTTTAAATGCTGTTGAAATAAATATAGTTATCGTCAGACACTGTGCTTGATATTGTCAGATAGTGAATTACAGTTGACCCAAATATAACTGAAAATATGAAAGGATATACATATAGATATAGTGTTGTTTTACTAATTAACCATAATAAGCTATATCACCTATTATGGTTAAATAGTTATACGGCACCCCATACATTTTAACGTCATGGTTATTTACCCTAGCTTTATTTTGATTGCCATATGCTATGTAAATATATGCAGTTATCAGTATATGCGAATCATAGGAAAATTATATGAAACCTCTGATATGAAATACATATTCAACTCCCTAATGATTTGCGTAAATCATACTTGGCTCAGTAACAAGTAGCCAATCTAAGAGTACTAACAAGTCACATAGCATTTTGAAACCGAAATGTTCTTTGTTAATCCCCACTTACTCGCCCGCACAACGGTTGCATTTAACAGCGATAAATAACGAGACAAACAGTGCTCGCTTAACTCAAACTTCACATAGATAAGATAAGAGAAAAAGACGTTTAAAAGTGCGTAACAGGAAAATATTAGGATATCACAACAGACTGTTTATTAAAAATGTTTCTTGTCCAGATAAATTTCGGTATAATAATATAACCATATGTATATTTATGTATGATATTAACACTCTCGTTAACGTTACTGACGACAGTTAATATTTATAAGCGGTTAAGCTTAGCTGGAACAATACATAGCTATATAGTGTGGACACTGTGATATGTATGGATTGATAACGCACAATGATATCTGATCAAGGACCATTCGGAAGCATGGAATGCAACCAAGAATAGACAATAACAGAATCGGATTTATTATTTCGTTAATGTTCAACCCTACCCACGTTCACGTTAAGATCTCGTGCTCTGTATTTACAGTATATACGATTTATCTACAACACCTATGGAATCTTAGTAAACCCATTTTCGACATCCATACCACCCCTATGCCTCCTCCCATATCACCTTCATACCAGCCCATACCACCTCTCATACTGCATCACATACCACCCCATACCACCCCTATGCCTCCTCCCGTCTCACCTTCATACCAGCCCATACCACCTCCAATACTGCATCCCATATCACGTTCATATCACATCTGAGACCTGACTCGACATTCAAGTTCCACCCGTCTTCTAACATACATTTTTAATGTTGATCTACGATCTCAGACTTGGATCGTTATTCAATTTCCGACTTTATTTTTTTTTATTGTTGATCTACAATCTCATTCCTGACTCGTTATTTAAAATCTGACTTTTTTTTAATGTTGATCTACGATCCCAGACCTGTGTCTACATTGAATGTCGATCTACGACCTGAACATTTGCAAGTGTTGATCTACGATTGCAGACCTGGATCGTTATTCAATTTCCGACTTTATTTTGTTTTAATGTTGATGTACAATCTCAGACTTGACTCGTTATTCAAAATCTGACGTTTTTTAAATTTGACTTACGCTCTCATACCTGTGTCTACATTGAATGTCGATCTACGATCTGAACATTTGCGAGTGTTGATCTACGATTGCAGACCTGGATCACTTTTCATCTGACTTTATTTTGTTTTAATGTTGATCTACGATCTCAGACCTGTGTCTACATTGAATATTGATCTACGACCTGAACATTTGCGAGTGTTGATCAACAATTGCAGACCTGACTCGTTATTCAAAATCTGACTTTTTTATGTTGATCTACGATCTCAGACCTAGGTCTACATTGAATATTGATCTACGACTTGAACATTTGCAAAAGTTGATCTACGATTGAAGACCTGGGTCTGTATTGAATGTCGATCTGCGATTGCCGATCTTATAGCTTCACGCAGCTGTAATACACATATTTGTCGTATGTATTTGCAGAAAGATGTACACCAGAAGACCATATTTGATGTTGATATTTGCAGTATGGTTTTACTGTATAGGTACGTACAAAAGATGTACAATAATTGTTATTGTTAACAATACTAGTTTAAGAAAAGGGAAGGATCGTACGTAATCAGTAAGTTTAAAAAGCTGTGTAAAGGCGACTAGTCACTCGTCGCTGTAGTCGTGGGTTCGAACCAAGTTGGGTCCGAACACTATTTTAATAGAAACGTTTGGCAGTTACTTGCTCTCTTGTGTATATATACGTATAAACCGTCTTCCGTTGTCTAGTGGTTAAAGCACCCGCCTCGAAAACGGGAGGTCGAGGCATTTGTGTTTTTTTTGCTGCGACATACTGCTCTCCAAGTAGCTAGTTAAATTAAGGTACCGAATGTTTAACAGCCTGACGTCTTGCAAGGAAGTAAATGTGTACAACATAAAGGTGTATCATAAGCCCATTGTGGCTGGCCCTTTCAATAGAGGTGACACTATAATAACCAAACACACTTTAGTTTTTAAGTTTGTGTCTACGTCATTCCTGCAACATGAATTTGTTGAAAAACGAGAGGTAATATAATCATATGTGTGGCAGCGAACTCAATTCATACAAGAAATGTCACTAGTAAGTGGAAAATTCCCACGAATAAGTTTTTTGGTAAAAATGACTTATTGAAATATAAGAGCAACATATGATAAAAAAACATGTTGACTGAATGTAAATGGCCTATACAAATTGATCAGAGATCATATGTCTTACATATAGTATCAGTAAAATATTCTCATCACATCTCACAGAGTAGCATTTCATATTCAGCATCAATGACGTCAAGTGTTGATACTAAGTAAACGAGTTCGCCCAACAAATGTGACAATGACCTTTGTGTGAAGACAACACTCATGGCACACTTGTTCTTATTGTGATTACTAGTTTTGCACTTATTCATGAAAGTCTTATCGACAATTTATAAGTCTGAATGTTGCGGTTTGCTAATGCATTCTCATAGGCCACTGTGCAATAATAACGGCTTAATAAAATGTCACGAAACAATCAAAGAAATATTTAAAACACACACAAAGTGGAATACGTCCCCCTTGACGGAAATATTCTTTCAAGTCCATTTGTTCACAAGTACGCCAGATTCTCCGTGAAAAATTACCAAAATCCCATTGGGGTTTAATCATGTATAATTAGAAATAAAAATATAACGTTTTCAATAAAACATTTAGTGATAGGATAGAATACCATATTGAACTTTCTGCTTCATCAGAATTTTATCAGGTATACTTTTCCTGCCATTTTTTCTCTAACCTCCAATTTCTATACTAATGTCACATGCGGAAAAAATGTGGCTTATGCAATCTAAAAATAGTGTTCCGCAACCTAAAGATTTTTAATGTCTGATACATGCAGCGACATATTTTCTAATTATGATTTTTTTTAAGGGTTTTCATGACATGAATACTATAACAATTATGACTGTGACACAATTTGTAGTCGTATGACCTATTTGCTACATGCAATCTCTACCTATAGCCTAGATTTTCATTCAATTATCTCCAAGTCTGGCAAATTATGGGTCGTATTCACCAATCATTTTTGATAATATTCTTAGATTTGGGCTTGAAACTCCAAAAACTCCAAATTTTAACCTTTGATATTCAGTTTACCATGACAGATAGAATAGTTGTGAGAGTTCATTTGGCTATATATTTGGTGTCCCTACAAGCTTTCAAATTTTGGTCTTATAAAATGGTCATTGAGTGTGCTTTTCAAAATTCATATTGAGCTTAAATCTAAGAATATTCTTAAGAATGGTTGGCGAATTCTACCCCTGATTTATAGTTAGTAAAACACAGCTTATCATTATGGGGTTCATTGCTGTTCGGTTCGGAGTTAACTGTTAAAAGATACGGTTCCATTTCAATTTTACTCCTATGACATTCGTATTGAGATTCAAGTAATGCACTTTAGTACTATATATCCAAATACATGGCCGAGGCTCGATATCATTTTTAACCACATACAGTGATCTTGATTTGACCTTTGAAGAAGGTTCTGACACTTCCCATTGTGCTTAACATTTGTGTTTTTTCATGCTCGTGGTTGAGACATTAGGCACGATTTGTTTCGGATGAACAGAGGTACAGCTGGTGCTTTCGGGAACAATAACGACTGGACACGCCTTTCTTAATAAGGATTGAAAAGATGCCATGACATTAAACTATTTAATGTTACTTATTTTATTGTAATCCGGAAAATGATATATATTAACATTAACTATGGTATTTGGATATTGTTCCATTCTTATTTTTTAATAGGCGTAAGCAGTCAATCAAGTCCATACTTACTAGCGAAGCCAGGTCTAAAACAAATACCTGAAGATGCATGTCCTGGTAAGAACATTTAGAAAGTTTTCTTTATATTATCATGTACATTTCAATGAATATATAACGAATATAAACAAACATTTCCCAACATTTTCATATCACATTTTTAGGGGAAGTTGTAAGGTATGAAATTGAACAATTTTATTTCTATTCAATACACACTATGATTGGTAAAAAAGCATGTACCAACATTTCCCAACATTTTCATATATGACGTTAGAATACATCAAGGGCAAGTGTTATGCTTTATCAAAGCATGGTCACATTTTTAGGGGATACTATAAGGTATGAAATTGAACAATTTTATTTCTATTCAATACACATTATGATTGATTAAAAATTATGTACCTACATTTCCCAAAAGTTTCATATATGACGTCAGAATACACCAAGGGCAACTGTTGTTTTATCAAAGTATGGTCAAACTTTTTAGTTGAAACTGAAAGGTATGAAATTGAACAGTTTCATTGATATTCAATACACAGTCGTTTTGAGATTTGAATCTTTATATGATATTACGAAAACGACCAGATCATTTTAATTGACAATGTGTAAAAATGTTGTTCTTCCATTGTTATTTTGTGTAAAAACTATAAACATGTATCCGCTTGCAAACGTAACTATATTTCTCCTCTGAAACTGCATGTAGCATTAGCATTTTGAAACCATTTTTGGTTTGTGTTTTTTTGTCATGTATTTTCCATTTTCACCACAAGGGCTACGACTGCCCTGAAAGGGGGAATCCTAAACGACAATAAATCCTTAAATAACCACTGAACTACTTTCATTGTAAATTTTAAACTGTTGGGGATTCCCTACTAAATTCCAATTTTGTTTGTCTGAGCGATTAAATATAATGCAACCATAATATATACTTTAATTAAAAACATAAAACATGTTTTAAGACATATCATTTTGACTAGTGAATCATTTAAAAAGATATTCTAGATTAACTATTCAAGCAATGAGTTTCTAACATCATTATATCACCCAACCTTTATATATGTTGCAAATAGTAAACGCTTATACTTGGTTAAATCTTTGTACTTTTCATTATCAAACCCATGTCCCAAGAACGATTTGATTTATTTCGAAATCTAATGCTCAAAATAAAACACTTAACCATTGAATGTTTTATAAAAGGTAATTTGAGATCTGATTAATGGAATGCAGATACTAAATTCAAAGATACCTTGGCAGAAATATAAACGGGTGTAAGTATTGGTAAGAATATTTCTTACGGAACTCGTGAAATAATGTTTGGTTCATAAGGTTGTTGCCGGGGCAATTTTAATTGAATTTAAACAGACTACGTGAGAATTTGATTGTAAACCATAGCTAGAAAGATAGTTTTGACACTCTCTGATGTTTTCTTCTGCTAAAAACTGAATGCCGAGTTTGGAGAACTTCTAAACAATTAACCAGTATAGTAAAATAATGTGTTAAACGTTGAGTGTACACTAGCACTCACAGTTTTAGCTGATTTATTACAAATATTACACCTTAGTTATTTAACCATAACTTTACAGACACGTTCTAGAGCTGGCTAAATCGGACAATTAACATCAAAGTAATAGCCCCTGAATCATAAAAAAAAATAAGTTACTAGACAACGTCTACACTCTGGCATGTCGCAGTTTTCATTGTGTTATTCGCTACTCAGTATTTATATATAAGTATTCCAGCTGATCAACTTTAAATATCTGAGGTATGGCCCTTCCTTTAACAACAATTGCTTTCTTTGACACTGTCTCCAATGTCACCGGTGAATGATTTAAGACCAACATGGCCCTCTTATTTTTTATTTTGAAAGCTTTGTTTACAAATGTGACAATGTTCCAAATACAGCATATTTTTGTCGTCTGTCCGTGTTGTTCATTCTACATATAGTATGTAAGTATGTAATACAAAACATGAAGTACAAAATCAACAAGTACAGTTCATGTAAATATTAATTCCAGAAAGAGAATATCGTCGCAAACCTTATTCTAAAGGAATCTCAAGAAAATCTGTAGGCTTAATATTACAAAAATATGGAAAGTTTGCAGTCACAAAGGAAAGGAATAAAACACAATATCCATGTAGTTCTTATATTGGGTTAAATATTGTTTTCAACGAAAACGTTTCTTTTTTTCTTTTCATACAACTCATGTTTTGTGTGATTGTAACAAAATAGTTAGGTTGTTGTGGCCTAATTTAATAGTGTCAACTTGTACGTGTCTATTGTAATGGTATAGGCCATAGTTAGGTCAGGTAGCGTAGAATTATTAAAACGTACCGATAGCTCGATAGGAGTAACGTTTATAAGATCTCATTCTGTGATTAAATGTAAATCATTTTGAAGTTTATTTAATCAAATTCCATTAAGTTTTGAGAAAGTTAGAATAATTAAACGGGTTTATTTGTCATAAAACTAATTTAGGTTTACATTGGCCTAATAGCGTAAAATCTGCGTCGTACGATGTTTGAAAGTTTTTTGTTTCATGATTTACACGAAATTCACTAAGTATGTGGATTGATTTGCTTTATATGCTGACTCTATTACTGAAGCACTGTTCAGTTAGCAGAATCATATTTGGGTGTAGTTGTGACGAAAAAGATTGAGGATGTTTCAGTTCAAGTACATAACGGCAGATGGGTATGTGAATTTTATATTATGTTGTATTTAAATGTCTGATACATATGTTTTTGACATAATCAGATCTAATTAACGTTTTATAAATTGTTCATATCCATTACGACGATAATGTAAATTAATACACAACCACGGTATTGAGAAGTGTTTTGTTATAATATATGCTGAGGAATCTGAGAATGTATTTTGAGCTGTTGATATTGTGTTTACGATGTAATATTGAAATTCACCATGTTAGAATTGATTGATATGTGTAATTAAATTGTGTTTATGCTTATTCTGATATTCACAAAGTGTCTGTAATTGTTCATATTATAAATGAGTAGTTATGTAGAGATATAATTGCTATTCTGTGATTGACGGAAGTTCGTATATGAGATGTTGTTTAAACTGCCATGAAACTGCAGATAGTAAGAATTGAATAAACTGTTATCATATAATGATCACTCTACTATGAAACTGTTAGATGGTAAGAATTGATTGCACTGTTATAATATGTTGATAAATCTACCATGAAATTGTTAGATGGTGTTAGATGGTTAGAAATGAATGCATTGTTATTATATATTTATAAAAATACCATGAAATTGATAGATGGTAAGTTAATAGACGACATATCATTACATATTTGAGTAACTAGTAAAGCTGAGTTTATATATATATATATATATTGTAGCCGTTTTTAAGACGTAAGCGAAGTATGTGTCCGCTACGCCAACGACGTATCTAGACGTGACAGGAAGTCAGCTGGTGGTAGTACCATCATAATGACAGCAACCCACATAATCGTCATATGGGCGGCTTGACGGTCCTGACGTCGGAGTACGGTCGAAAGTCGGTACGAGGCGACGTAAAGCCAGATACTTAGTATAGAGTTCTAGGGAAGATACCGCCGCAAGGGACGAGTGATGCTAAATTTACGATAATCCGGACGCGGTAGTAGTATCTTATATACAAGTGCATTTTAAAAAAAAAAACAAGTTTTTACATTCAAATAATATAAGCAGTTTGGATTGCGATGTAGATTACGTAACGTGTGGGAGATAGAACTGTGTGAAAAAAGTGTTAATACCATCAAAGGACCTTTTTTTTAAACAAGCTGTGTTTTTTTTGTTGAGTAATTATCTTTTATTTGTATATATTGTATACTTGTATATTCGTAATTTTATTCTGGTAAAATTAAAATTGTTAAGTTTACTTTGTGTAGGCTTGTATTCTACCCTCATCAGTTGTCGGCCCTTGGTCATTTTGCTACAGTGATCCGTTGATCATTCGCTTTGAATATTTAATATTTAATATTCAATATTCAGTGCTTAAGTACTTTGATTAATATACGCAACAGCGTGTGAAATTAGTGATGCTTTTTTATACAACTTATTTTGTCAGTTTCGTTTATTGATACATTTCAAAATATATCTATAATATCAAAAAATATTTTTTACAATAACAATATTCTGTAATAAGCAATATAGGACCCATCATGCAAAATTGCAATATATTTTGTGACGTAATACACGTGAGTCACTTTTTTTTCACTTCATTTTCAATTTGTTCAGTTATACCAGTTTACACGTTATAATCAAAGCACTACAGTGCTGATTGGGGCGGCGCATATAAGATGTAAAATGTCGCTATTGTTTAAGACAAACAGGTCAGTTTGCATACGTTGAAAGTTGAATCCCGATAACCTTTGATTCTTATACAGGGTACAAAATCTACATGTTCTTTGCGTAACAATAACCCTTTTCTCGAATAAGTCAGAGAATGTAACTGAATGGTTTGCTTTTGAAAGTGTATTTTCTTCTATAGTAGGAATATCAACTAAATTTGGCAAATGTCCAACTTCAAGATATTAGTTCAACTCAATGATATGAGATTTGTATCTTCAACTTAACTCGTGATATTTTCAAAAATGACAAGCTTTCTATCATATATATAATATCAAAGTGCTCTGAATCTAGAACGATGAATTCCACTTTGATTATATTCATTTTCTATTGATATCTCTAGCGCAACAGTGAAACAAATTGTTTAAAAGACGAAAAGTAGAAATGTGTATGTCGACATTAATAACTGATTCTTACATAAATATTTTCCGGGGCCCTATATCACACAATAAACGGAACAGCACTAGCCAAAATGTTATGGCGCCGATTTTTAGACACACCTGGATGTTTGCATATGTTTGCTACGGAAACACAAATGGTTTACTCTTATATGTTTAAAGGAAATTATCTACCGTTCCAGTTGTTGGAAATATATGAAATTTTTACAAAATAACAAAAAAACAGCACTGACATTATTCATAACTCGATTAATCTCTAATTCTTTTTAGGAATAGAAATCTACATTTAAACATTTGGGAGACACCGCAAGTCACGTGATCGACATTAGCATATCTCTATTTTTAGAACGAGTATTGATTGTTTATTGGCATAAGCAAGGAAAGGTAGAAGTATAGTTCCTTGGCATCAGGGACAGATCTAGAAAAATCGATTCCGTATTCAATGAAATGTGGTATTTATATATACAACTTATAGTTAAAAGCGCAGTTGTCTGTCATGAAATGTTGTCCAAGATTGCGTCCTGAAAAATCTTTTGGTCATGTGACCATAGTTCAGCGCGTCTTAATTCCTTTGTGCTGATTATAAGCACTGAATATAAACTTGGAATTTATACGATACACAATTGTTTATTGGTATAAATCGTCGCTGTCTGTACTATTTGCTTGGTGGTTGTTAGGTTTGCATTAGCACGATACACGGTTGTAGATTTGCGGTATATGTAAAAAAATCATGTTAGTTCTGAGAGCGGCTGCTAAAGCACCGCCCCCAAAAATCGTTTCATTCTAGAAAAAGTCAGAATGACTATATAAATGACGCCAAGCAGTATTATTTATTTTCACCACTGTGACTTTAATCTTTATATCGATTTTGTCATGGTTTGGAGAATTTGAAATACCAAACCATTCGGAATTCATTTATTAATGATACTTAGATGTTGTTTTATTAAATTTAAAAAATAATTTTATTTAAAAACATTTATATAATTTTTATCATGATATACTCCCTTCGATGACAATGTTTTAGTTTTAATACCATTGAAAGACTGAGTATATAATTTATAATCGTTTTCATATGTTTGTTGCGTACGTTACAGTATAAAAAGTCAGAACAAGATGGACGTTTGGCTCTGGTATTACCAAGTGGATACCACTTCATAAAAACATTGGTATTCACCGTAATTGTCACCGCGTATGGATCGGTATCGGCATAGTGACTGTCGTACGAAAACCAGGTCTTGGAATCACTCACGGATCTCAAAGCTTATGCTATTTTCTACGTGATCAAACGCGACCGTACTGTAGAGTCATTATATACGTGTATAGTATTGTATAAATCAGGGTTCATCAAGTGAGAGATAAAAAAAACTGTGGTAATCCAAGACAAGATTGTGTTTATACAATATAAGAAGTTTGTGTTAAGTTAAAACGTTTGAAAAGAAATATTAAAACAGTGAAGTTTGATGTAATTACATTCTCGAAGAAAATGCTTGGCCATTCTTAGAAGTAAAATATTGCACACCGTTATATTAAAGCGAACATAATCTAGAACAGGTTAAGGTATATTCATCATTTGTATGTTTTTTTTAATATTATTTGTATGTTTATATATACTTTTATTTCATGAGGCCGTCTGTCACCACCATTGGTAATATTGCTTTGTTACAATTAAAAATCCACGGACATACTTGCAACGGACAAAGATTAAAGGAACCCCTTCGGTATAAATTTAATTTGCACGTGGTACACTCAGTTCATACCTAACGATTCTTCAACAAAAAGAACATACTCCTTTATAACACATTTAATTTATATATTTTTTTGTAATATAGGTAGTCCATTGTTTACGTTCACGGTGATTGATCCCGATACAAATGATAAAATCACTATCAAGTCCGGTGATCAGCTAACGACAGAGCTTGTGACTATAACTAAAACCTGTGAAGTTGGGTGCTCAACTGTTGTAGTAAACATTACCCTAAACGAAACGCTAGACTTCGAAAATCCCGTAAGTAAACACAGTATTACATAAACTCTGTAAAAGAAATTCATAACAGATTTTAAGTATTATTTCAATATAATGTAAGTTCAGTTTTAATGCAAATTTGGTTCGTGGTGCAATAAATGTGATAAACATACATGAGTATTAATCTAAAACACAAACAAAAATGAAATGAATATAAATACCAAAAAGCGGTATACAAATTATTTTGTTCGAAATAAAATACATTTATAAAAAAACTGATTTATTCTGAAATATATATTTTAGTAAGCTAGTATTATCCTTTTATGCATATGTTCATATGTTTGATTGAGTGTTCTAAATGTATTTTGTTAATACTTTCATACGTGAATTTGAAAATGTTTTTGTTTAAATATATTGAACTATATGTGCAATCTTTGAAATTAACATTCCGGTAAATATATTATGATTTATTTTGGTTATGTAATTTTGTATTTAAACTTTTTATAAAGATAGTTGTAAATACATCTAGATCACCTTGGTGATTAAAAATATAATTCAACTTAGAGAATAAACGTTTTTGACATATACATCTGAGGGAGTGACATTTTTTAGATACATTGAATTCAATTTGGAGATTTACTTTTCTTTAAAAGACATAATATTACTTGCATATGCATTTTTAAATAAAAATAAAATGAACTGCTATAATTTCCACGTGTGTAATCCCTATCATAAAGGGGACCATGGAACCAGGATGAATAACTCAGGAAGAATTATGGTCACATTTATACTTCAATTCAAGTTTTTGATTATATTATTGTCTTATTTGTACATACTTACAATTTCAGCCAGGATATAAGACGTCTGTAGACCTGCTTTTCTACGCCACAGATACAACAAATAATATGGTAAAATTTCGATTTTAAAGTCAGTACTCTGTGTCATCAACTGGTCTGTCTACAAAGTGGAATTCTTTCAGTTATTGTCCAGAGCATATGTTTGAGTCCTTATTTTTTTCCATTAGTTTATATATTCTTAATATTATCGTAAACACTCGTAGGTCAATATTTTTTTAAAGGGGTCTATCGTCGTTTTGTTACGCATTTCAAGTAATAAATTGCATGTTCAGTTATATTGGTGGAGGAATACCTCAGAATGAATCTGAGTGGGACCACTGGCCTTTCGCAAGTAACTGACAAACTTTCTTATATAGTAAGGTAAGTGATCTTGAGACGGTCCCTCGGACAACAGTCCACCATGGAGGACCCGTCGCAGTACTTTTTAAAACTATCATTTAATTATTATATGAATTGTACAAAAATGTAGCTATACATCTTCATCAGTAATAAGTTGATATGGACTTAGAAAACCGCCACATAAGCAACTAAATGTTTACGGTTTTAGACCAAAAAAAACAGTTATGGATGAGAGACAGTTAACATATTTTCAAGTTATCATTAAGAATTAAGTAAAATAGTTGGTATGTTAAATATAAGTTTTTAGCAATTGATAAAGAAATGTGACGTTACGTAGAAAGTAGTGGAGTGTGTGGTCCAGTGGTAGAGCATTAGACTTACGATCGGAGAGTCGTGCATTTAATTATTCGCCATGGCTATGTGTGGTGTCCTTGAACAAGACACTTTATCCGCATATGCATAGTACTGGTTCTACCCAGTAAGACTTCGAGCGTGATTTGTATAAGTTGTTAAAACTTTGGTCGCAATCGAAATAAAATAAATAACTTAAAACTAGAAAACGAAGTTTAAGTTTAATAGCAATGTCATAGTTTAGTAGTTCCTGACTTACATCAATCAAACTTCACATGTCATCATAACCAGGTACGGTACTTAACCCTTTACTTCATATAGACGCCTTTATACACCTCTAATATAGACCGTTTTTTGACACCTTTAATATAGAAGGCTTTTGAATTATTGGGTGAATTATGTTTATATTAACTTACAGAGTAGAAAACAGTACAGGAAGTGTTCAGATTGCTCGTTACGAGCAATCTGAACTCTTCCTGCACTGTTTTCAAAGGCCTTCTGTGATTGGTATCTATGGAGTAAAGGGTTAATAGGAGAACATTCTAATTGTAGAGACAATATGCCCTTTTATACGTAGAGCGCGTGTTCTTTCGAACTCATGTCTCAGATATAATGTGGCATACATCTATAAACTGCACATATGTCTTAAGTACCATTAAGTACCACTTGATGAAATAAAAGAGACAATTGGACTCATTCCATTTTGATTTTAAGCAGAATTATATCCTTAGAAAGTCATATCACAGTAACCACTTGTCTTTACGTTATTACCAATAAAAGTGCGTGTCATTACCTTTATAGGGTTTCAAGGGCCCGAATGTATCTTACCGTTTTAATTTAAGGCAGAATTATGGCCCCATTTTTACTCGTACTTACACAGTTTAGTTCAAGTTTTATAACCAGGGTCTAAATCTCTGTAAATGCTAGTCTTACCTAAATGGGAATTCCTATGGTCGCCCACTATCGCGGAGCAGACGCATGGGAATATGTGGGAAACTCCCGATTTATTTTAGGCAGAATTATGGCTCATTTAATGCTTAGGGCATGTATTTAAAAGTGTACAACCAGTTCATGTCTTATTAACTAACTACCAGGCATATATGCATAAAACAAATGGTTAATTTTTTAGCATGCTTACATTTCATTTGTTATACATTAATGGAATATTATAATGCCTCCGCTAACATTAGAGATACTAGTAGGTTAATGCAGAATTATTACCTCTTTTGTACTTAGATATTTTGTTAAAAATACACTACAAAACATGTATTAAGAAATATGTATACTTAATTGATAATTATTTGTGGTGCTCGTGCTCATTATGAAAGTAAACGTCTCATAGTTACACGTGCTACAAACTCAATATTCTATCAACTGTTCCGTACCAATCTAACTGATTTGACTGTATTGGTCATCATGTTCACTCGCTTGTGCGTACACTTCTTTGTCCATGTACATTGGAGAGATAACTTTTATTTTGCCTTGGTTATGTGACTTCCACAATCATTTCAGTTTTACTTTTCATTGCTGACACGAAGCCTTTAATAAGTGGAAGAAATTATAACAAATTTATTCAACTATTTGCACCCCCCCCCCCCCCCCCCCCCCCCACACACACACACCCTCCCGAATTTTGGAAGCTCAATTTTAAGTCCTTCTACCTGTAACACGCAATACTATATGTTCGGAAACAGATTAGCATATTGTTATTTGCAAAGGTTGTATGTGATAAGATCAGAAAACAATTGTTTGCCACAATCTAAATCAAGCGAGACTTGAACGTTTTATCCGTATTGTAACTCATAAATTATTTTCTCTTGAACACTAGTTTTACAATATTTCTAATTGGACTGAAAACACAGGCCAACTCTAAATGTATTTATAATAATTTAACCTAATATTTTGTAGTGTATAGTAGTGTTTAAGATTTATTGGTATATATTGACAATTGTAACTGATCAAACTATCGTTTAAAGATAGAACTATCTATGGTAAGAAATAAAATAGTAATTATAGATGTATTATTACTTGCACAGTTTGTAAAGTTTGAATTGGCTACTGTTTGGTAACCAACAATGTCACTTCTATAAATTCCAAATTAAATCGTGTTTTGTATGTTTGATTTAGCAATTTTACGAATAATATATCAATTGCTTTTAATGTGTGATATAATGCATATTTCATATGACATTTTGATCGTTATTAATTTATGTTAGACAAAAAAACGTCTCAATAAAAATCTGTATGCTGCATTGTCTTTTTTATGAACTTATATATTTAAAATCGACTGTTAAACATGTTTTTAGATAAATTATTCTCGTAATATTCCTTGGTATAACGTGCACTAAGCATATGTGGATATAGATTTTTGCTGGAAAAAGCACCAAATAAAGTCGTGGTGGGGGATCGAACCCACGACCAAGGCTATCTGTCGTGGTCTTGAGTTAAACACTTTATTGCATTACTCAATTTAAATAAAGATTCCCCCAGCAAAATTAATAATATGTCAAACTGATATGCTTTTTCAAATATAACATTCCAGAAGGAAGATAATAAGTAATGCTTATTCAAAAGCCCTCCGAATTGTTTAAAATGAATTCATAAACACTTGTTAGTCTTTAAATCTAGCTACGATATGTTACATAATATACATTTAAGAATATTCAATAAATATATTTTAAACATCCAGGTTTAGTTTATATTGTATAGGATCAGATGTTGACATAATCTTCTAAAGATATAGATCATAAAATGAATTAATTGTATAACGTAGATGAAATATTTTGTCTTTCAGATTAGAATAACATGCGATTTATACATCACTGATGTAAATGATAACAGCCCGGAGTTTAACAATCAACAATACACCTGGAACGTTGAAGAGGTACCATTCGACCGAATGTACACACTATTCAATCATTTTATGTAAACTTCCATTCATTAATTAGAAATATGTATGATTATTACTTTGTGTTAAGTATTTATTGAATAACTGTTTTTTTTTCTTTCTAAAATACAATTTGGAATACATTCATGCACAAACTCAGGTTAGAGCAATTGATAAGGACATACATAATGCATTCTAACTATTATCGGTGTATCACTAAAGCATTATTCTCATTATATGGTCGGTTTCACCATATATTCTATTCTATCTTTTTCATTATGTACACATTCAAATCATGTATCATAAATTTTCATGAAATAAATTCGCACTTAAAAATGAAAGAAAAAAGTCTGATATGATTCCTACAGTAGTACATGTAACTTGTCACAAAAATATTAAAAAAGTGTAATTATAATTTAATTGTACTTAATTTAATTATGTTTCAGCTCTCCAGCTGTATGTTTAAACTAGACTGAAGTTTTCATCTTAAAGATTGTAAAAATGACGACATCTTTGCAATACTTTGAACAATAGTATAATCAAAATGATCTAGTCCGGTAATATTCTAACACCAAAGGCAGGAATATCGGACCTTGTTTAGTCTTAAACTGCCTCTGATTTTTTTATCTGTATACTTTCGAAAACATTTCTTTTCAAATCCATATATAACCCATCCTATCCACTTGTGTTACAACAAATACATAAAAAGTGACAAACATAAGTTAACCCCATTAATTCAAAGAACGGTCCACATACCCCCGAGTGTCTGCAGATATCTGCTGCGCAAAATCTATAAATGCAAGTAGTATTCTTATACGGCATACAAAGAAAGATTGAGGAAATATTGAGGGAAAGAATAAGCCAAACGTCAGAAATATAAAGCCAGTCGCTCCGGAGTAATACAGCTACGTTTACAGCTGATCCAACAAAAAGAGAGCTGTTGATGAAGACATGAATGCAGAGAAGGACGTGCTATCTCGTCCATACAGAAAGAACAGTTTAAACGCTCTATTATCAGATTGATTGAAACAACTTGACATGACTTAACTTTTCAAACTGACAAGCTGACAAGAACAAACAGAAAATAAAATATACTGGATGACAAAATCTGAGGATTAACTCTATGAAATAAGTTTTATTTAAATACAACTTTTCAGAATATTACAATCGGCAGCAACTATACTAAAATAAAAGCAACAGACAAAGACACTGGTACAGGAGGGTATGTAACGTACCATCTGAAGGTAATATTTTATGAAAATATTTCCTTAAAATAAACAATGCAATTGTGTTATAATCCCATGACATATTTTTGATAACCTATATAATGTACTATCATTTCCGATTGATCGTTCGGTGTATCCCATGGAACTCGGCTGCCTTATGTAAAATGCTGAACTGCTTTCCGATTTGCCCGAATAGTACATGACGTCGATTTGTCATGGTAAAATTATGTTGTTGACAGAAGTTAACTAATATGACCGATGTATTCTCCATCTTTAGAAAGAGAATCTGTTATATGAATAGCAAATGTATCATTTTCCTGGGTTTTGTGATGAAAATAATTTTTAGTCGTGTTCATTTATTATTGAGTTATTATTGAATTTATTAAACTTGTTGGCAAACATGATATAAGGCTCGGCAGAATCACGTATACTATATTTTGCTAACTCGTTTAATAAATTCAATAATAAATAAAAACTCATGTAAGATTCTCTATGAATTAGACACAATATTAAACCCAGACATCCATCAGTTTACAAATGATATGCATAAAAAATACCTCTTATACATTATGAGTTATAATTATAATTAAAGTAATAGGATAAATATATATTACGTACACTATCCAACTTTTATAATCGGTCACCTGGATTTATTGATATTTTGTCAACACGAGTCTGAATATTTCATATCATTATATACAATCTATTGAGTAAATTCAGATAGAAATAAGCATTTAATAACGTTTTAAAATGCACCACCCGCAAATTCAAATTCGGATTTGTTTCGGTATCTTGTATGTCCGTTTGCAGCGATTCAGGCGATATATCTTGACCTCATTGACCTTTAACCCAGATGAATATATATAAGATTTGTTTAAAACACAAGACAACTTGCACAACCACAAGCTTGATGCATTTGTATGAGAACGTTAACCAGACATGAAATAACATTAAGCAAAGATACTTGCAGAGATGCATGAGCCCTAGTCGCTGCAAATGGTGTACATACAGGATACTATTATGATTGTGAAAATTAATTTAGCGAGTGATGCATTTCAAAAATTGGTAAATGTTTATTGTCTTATAAATTTAAGTGAAATTTTTGGAAAATGTACACAATGAATTTTTCGTTAGAATATTGATACGAATTTGAATCTACAAATTCGTGTTGTCGAACAATTAGTAAATCAAGGTGACCGATTATAAGTAGTAGTAAAGGTCAAATTGCCAATCTAGCAATTTTGTTTTTATCAATATTTGTTGAATTTTTTTCAGCCTAACGCACAAGTAAGTAATATTTTAATAATCAACCCTTCTAATAAAGATCATTGTATGTGCTATATAATCGATTACCATCCAATACTATATACGTTTACTGTAACTGTTCATTTACTTTAGTAATATATAATGCATATATTAATTAGTTTACTTTTATTGCGTCTGGCATTATACAACTATTTACCTTTTAAGTGGTTAATGGGTTAAATGTAAAGGGATTTTTTTCAGGATTTTTTCTAACCTTTAAATTTGGCTTATATCATATTTTTCAAATATACTATGTTTATATATACTTCGAAAGGGTATCAATTTAAACATGCCAAAATGTTATTGAAAAAAGGATTTCCTAACTTGGGATACACACCCAGATTAGACTAAAATAGATTTTCCGCTTAAAAGTGCAACATGTTTTTTGACGTATAAAATAAGTCACATGATTTCATTTAGATTTCAATTTGGTCCGTTATATACAGGTACGGATCCAGGATTTCAGTTTAGACGAGCGCAACACTAAATCTGAACGGGCACAGATGTTTTTCAGTAGAAATACAGTGGATTTTAATAAAAATAGGATTTTATGGGGGATGGGCGTAGGTTGTTTATTTAAAAAGTAAAGGGTAGATTCGCCATTGATACAGGCTCACACGTAGTAAAAAATGTTTAATCTTAGATAGAGTCCGAATGACGTCAAGCAGTATTAGTGCTGTCTATTTTTAGAAAGGTCAGGTCACCGCTCAAATTTAAATATCGATTTTGTCACGTTTTGGTGACTTTGAACTACCCAACCATTCCTGTTTTGTTTATTAATGATAATGAGATGCTTTTTTATCCATTTTAATATATTTTTGTTAAGTTTAAAACATTTATGGCGTTTTTTTATTCCAAGGAAAGAGATTATTTACCCAAAGCAGTAAACTGTTGACCGAGATGATAGCTTTCGGTCAATAGTAATTTTCCGAGGATACATAAGTTTAACGATTTCCACTCAAAAGGTAGATAGTTGTTTTATTATATTGAATAACAGCATAAAGAGTAAATCAAAAAGTAGTTTTAGAACTACATATAAATTTATTAGATTTTTTTCTCACTTCAATCATACTTTCACTGTAACAGAGGTGTGAAAAGCATATTCAAAAAAAAATTTCGTAGTAATAGTATGTCTGTTCTCCACTAGGAAATTCAGCTATTTCATTCCTAACAATGAATTACAATCATAATTGGTATTAATTATCATTTTCATTTATTGTTTATATGCTTTTTATTGATTTGTTAATGCACATGTTACTTTGATAAAATATTTATTTACTTAATTTCTTACTGACTTACTTACTAACCTACTTACTATTATAGATCATATCAACAGCATATATTATACCTGTCCACTGAAAATATTGTTTGACGACCTTTAATTTGATATATAATCAGTATAATTCCAAACACGATCATGTATTCGGGGACATTTTTATATGTTTTGGGTATTAATTTAACAACGTTGAGTACTTTAAACGTGCGCGACGTCATTGTTTTTTACATGCGCAAGTCATTAATCCACTAGTTCATTTGTTTAGAATTTTCTGTTTTGTTCACTCAGTAATCAAATGGTTGTTATTGTGTGGTGGGTAGCGTAGCTTTCAACTCTTTTTCAATTATATCGCGACGGTGTCTGCTTTAGACAATATCCTTAGCGCTGCCACACTGGCGTATCATGCTGCAGACACATGGTATGGTACCCTACCCAGTCACGTTATATTGATACCAGGCTGACCAGACCTAGAACCATCCTCTAAATGCTGAGCGCTTAGCGAGGAAGCTTCTAGTACCATTTTTCAAGTATTTGGTATAATCCGACCGGGGGTCGAACTCATGACCTTCTGCATGAGAGGTGGACGTTCTAAGCAAATAACAAAACTAAATATGATTTAAACTAAGGTCAGTCAATAGTCTATAATGGACATTATATACAACCGTCCTGCAAACATTTACAATCTAGATAATTTGATTTATACGTGTCACTTATTCTGCATTTCTGATACACGAGGTCCTATTTCATAACCATCTACGGTCATGTATTACCTTTCGTTAGTCTGTTTGTAAACATTTAACATTCTTTCCTTCAGAGGAACATACCAATGTACATATATGTTAGTGATGTGTCTAAACTTGGAATGAGTCATTGATTCGCATTCGCGATTAAGATTAAACAATTCTCAGTTACATAACCATATGGCATATACGGGATGGTATAAGATAACTTTTCAGACAACAGTATTTAAAATGCAGTGGTTATTTCATGTATAAATGCTATGTTATATTTGTAATTAATTAAAGAGGGAATATTGAAAAACTACTATAAAAGCTACCAATGGAGAATATTTCTTTGTGTTATGAAAAATAGTGCATGTATAGTGATTCTTTACTCTGTTATAATTTATTAGAGTTACTGAATTAACACTAATTGATATATTGACAATAATTTATTATGATATCTGTTTATCAATAGTAATATCACTATAAACCAAATACGCTATTTTTATACTACTTCATTATATTTTAGATGGAACCTACCATATTAGGGATGACAGTAACAGTCATCTGTTATATACATTATACAATAGATTCAATATTCATGTGTTACCTGTAATGGACGAGTCAATTGACGTAATTTCAAAATAGCGTATTCGGTTTATATTTACGTTCGGACACCGACAGTTGATTTACGGATATACACGGAATATTCATGAGTGCCGGGTAAATTCTAACGCACAGAAGTTGAGAAAATATCCGTGCACGCACCTGCCGGTTGAAATAAGAATATTAAATCATATGATGCACAGGAAAACTTTATAGAATGGACTAGTCTTAATTATTAGGTATCGATAGTAATTCTTGCATTCTTCTGATATGGTAGAATACGTTATAAATACTGGACTAATGACATTATGTAGTGTACACACAATTGAAAATAATCAAACCGTTGCTATTGATCAGACTAAAGTTTCCGTTTAGTTGCTTACATTGTGTCTGAGATTCATTGTGTATCTTTATCTTATAAAGCTAATTGTCCATTTGATATTTTATCTGGCACTCTTCGCCAATTTGTTCGGGCGTTTAAACGCCTTCTCCATGCAGCCATTCGTGAATGAGATAATATGACGATTTACTAATGCATTTTGTATCGGTATCAACAGTTGTAGCACTGTTCGCGTTCGTACACCGATAATTAATTTACGGATATATAAGGAATAGCCTTGAATGTCAGATCAATCCTTACGCATAATACTGGTAAATTAATTATTAAAACAATCTTTGACTATTGCTTATGTGTAATTGTTTACATCAGTTGTAAAACATGTACTGTACTAGTCTGTAGAACTATCCTAGCTCTCCCGATTGGGTTCGTTAAATAGCAATTGTAACGAGCACGCTGATTGGTCAGTTGCTTCAGGGAACGTTTAAATAAGTTCACAGTTTAGTTAGCGTTCACTTGCTATGAGTTGTGGGTCATAGAATTCCACTGTCGTGGTTTACGGTGGTTGATCGAAAACTGAAGGTTGTTCGTTCAAGATAGGAAAGGTAAATAAATCGATTTATAAAACATATAACAAAGCGACACGGCTACATGGATGTTATATGTATAATAATTTTTTCACTGATAACATTTATAAACTGAGAGTTAGATACCAATATACTCCCTTTAATAATTCTATTTTAAATCATTGCAAGTAACGCTAATACAATATTTAGTCATCAGAAACGAATGCCGAGTATGACAAAACGTTCACGATGGACAGCAATAATGGTGTAGTCACTCTACAGAAAGATTTGGATTATGAAACGAACACTTATTATCAATTCCAAGTCATTGCCAAGGTAAGTAAATACAACGTATTTGTTTTAAACCAAATTTATTTCATGAAGATGTGTTTGTTGGTTATTCCAACTTTCCATCTACATTGACAAGTAAAGAAATTTTTTCCCATTGATACATCATCAGTTATTTGCTGATTATATCTACATACTTGAAAATTGTTAATAACTTGTTATAAACATCGTGTACTTAACAGATTTACCATCTTCTAGATTGGTTTCATGTGGTGTAAGCTTCGATTTCTTTAACAGTTGATATAATTTATTTCTTAAACACTTATAATTGTCTATAGCAGTATGTGTTTTAAGGTGGACTTTTCCTTAATTAACCGTTTTACATATGGAATAAATCATTGTGGTCGGTGGAGCCACTACACGTTTTGAAGCATTTTAGGTACAAACTTATATTTATCTTACATACCTAAATGTGAACAGGTTAACTCAGGTGGCTAGTACCTCATAACATAAACTATAGAGATGGTACTGAGTCTGCAATTAGTAAGTTCAAATATTTCTTCAATGCGATATTTAAAATATTAATATTTATTACTTTGATATGTTTATAAAACTTCCATTGCTTTTGTACTTAAATGAGATGTATTTCATTGATAACATGTGTAAATATCAACGTAAAGATGTTAACAGATTGATTCTCTGGAAGGTTCGTCTATTAATTGAGTCACAGTAAAGTTTGACCATTTGTGAACTAGTAATTCAGAGAAGATAAATGGACACCTATTTACCTCCGATTTCTCTAAATTGTTTTTAATTCCAGATTAACATTGATTGGTGCCTGTTAACGAACCTACTCGAACGACTCCTTGCTTTATTTTGTATTTATCTCAATCCAATTGTGTGCAGCGTTTGTTATCGTCATGGTCATCTCATCTTATACAATACAATCCTGTTTTAATACAAACAAGCATTTCTAGTCGTGTATTACGAAATGTGACTTTTTAACCAAAATAGTACAATGTATATCAAATTAACTATATAATTACATAATTATTTGTTATGTGCCGTTGGATTGGTATACACATATGCATTTGTTATGTGCTGTAGGATGGGTATACAAATATGTGTTTGTTATGTGCTGTATGATGGGTATACACATATGTATTGGTTATGTGCTGTAGGACGGGTATACACATATGTATTTATTATGTGCTGTAGGAACGGTATACACATATGTATTTGTTTGGTGCTGTAGGATGGGTATACACATATGCATTTGTTATGTGAAGTATGATGGGTACACACATACGTATTTGTTATGTGCTGTAAGATAATATACACATATGCATTTGCTAACTGCTGTATGATGGGTATACACATATGCATTTGTTATGTGATGTATGATGAAAATACATGTATATTTTTGTTATGTGCTGTAGGACGGGTAAACATATATGGATTTGTTATGAACTGTCGGATAGTATATACATATGCATATGCTATTTGTTGTATGATGGGTATACATATATGTTTTGTTATGTGCTGTAGGACGGGTATACACATTATTATTTGTTATTTGCTATACAGTGGGTATACACATATGTATTTATTATGTGCTGTAGGATTGGTATGTATATATAACTTTTTATGTACTGTATGAGGGGTATACACATATGTACTTGTTAAGTGCTGTAGGATGGGTATACACATATGTAGCTGTTATTAATTGTTGGATGGATATACAAATATGTACCTGTTATTTGCTGTAGGACGGATATACACATATCTACCTGCTATTTATTGTAGGATTGGTATACACATATGTACCTGTTTTGTGCTGAAGGCTGGGTATACATATATATACCAGTTATGAACTATAGAATAGGTATACACACATGTACCTGTTATTTGCTGTAGGATGGGTATACACATATGTACCTGTTATGTACTGAAAGATGGGTATACACATATGTTCCTGTTATGTACTGTAGGATAGGTACATGTATATACATATGTACTTGTTATGTACTGCGAATGAGTTTACACATATGAACCTATAATTTACTGTAGGATTGGTAAACATATGTACCTTTTATGTACTGAAAGATGGATATACATATATATACCTGTTATGTACTGTAGGATGGGTATACATATAATGTGTACTTGTTGTATGCTGTAGGATTGGTATACATATACTTTGTACTTGTTATGAGCTGTAGGCGTATGTACATATTGTGCGCTGTAGGATGGGTATACACATATTATGTACTTGCTATGTGCTGTAGGATGGGTATACACATATGACCTTGTTATGTGTTGTATCAGGGGTATACACATATGTACTTGTTATATTCTGTAAGATGGTTATACACATATGTACCTGTTATTTACTGTAGGATGGGTATACACATATGTACTTGTTATGTGCTGTAGGATTGATATACATGTATGTACTTGTTACGTGCTGTAGGATGGGTGTATTCATAGTATGTACTTGTTATGCGCTGAAGGACGGGTATACGCTGTAAGATGGGTATACATATTTGTACTTGTTATGTAGTGTAGGATTGGTATACGCATATGTCCCTGTTATGTACTGTAATATGGGTATACACATATGTTCATATTATATGCTGTAGGATGGGTATACACATATGTACCTGTTATGTACTGTTAGATAGGTATACTCATATATACTCGGTATATGCTGTAGGAGGGGTATACACATATGTACATGTTATATGCTGTAGGGTGGGTATACACATATGTACTTGCTATGTGCTGTAAGATGAGTATATTTATATTATATACTTGTCATGTGCTGTAGGATGGTTATACACATAATATGTACTTTTGTTTTTGCTGTAGGATGGGTATACACATATATACTTGTTATGTGTTGTAGGATTGGTATACACATATTGACTTGTTATGTGTTGTAGGATGGGTATACATATATGTATTTGTTATATATTATAGGATTGGTATGCACATACGGACTTGTTATGTGTTGTAGGATTGGTATACATGTATGTATTTGTTATGTGCTATAGGATGTGTATACACATATGGATTCGTTATGTGTTGTTGGATAGGTAAACATGTATGTATTTGTTATGTGCTGTAAGATGGGTGTACACATATGTTCTTGTTATGTGTTGTATGATTGGTATTCACATATGCACTTATTATGTGCTGTAGGATGAAAATACACATATGTACTTGTTATGTGTTGTTTAAAAGGTATACACAGTTGTACCTGTTATGTGCTGTAAGATGTGTATACACATATGTGCTTGTTATGTCCTGTAGGATAGATATAAACATATGTACATGTTATGTGCTGTAGGATGGGTGTACACAGAAGAATCTGTTGTGTGCTGTAGGATGGGTATATTCATATTATGTACTTGTTATGTGCTGAAGGATGGGTATACACATATGTACTTATTATGTGCTGTAGGATGTTTATACACATATGTACTTGTGAACTTGTTATTTTCTGTAGTAAGGGTATGCACATATGTTCTTGTTATATGCAATAGGATAAGTATACACATATGGACTTGTTATGTGTTGTAGGATGGGTATACATGTATGTATTTGTTATGTGCTGTGGGTTGGGTATACACATATGTATTTGTTATGTGCTGTAGGACTGATATACACCTATGAACTTGTTATGTGTTGTTTGAAGGGTATACACATATGTACTTGTTATGTGTTGTAGGACTGGTATTCACATAAGTACTTTTTATGTACAGTAGAATTGGTATACACATATGTACTTGTTATGTGCTGTAGAATTGGTATACACATATGTACTTTTTATGTGCTCCAGGATTGGTATACATATATGTATTTGTTATGTACTGTTTGATGGGTATATACAAATGTACTTGTTATGTGCTGTATGAGTGTTATACACATATGTTCGTGTTATGTGCTGTACGATTGGACTACACATATGTTCCTGTTATGTACTGTAGGATGGGTATACATATATGCACTTGTTATTTGCTGTAGGATTGGTGTACACATTTGTACTTGTTATGTGCTGTAGGATGGGTATACACATATGTACGTGTTATTTGCTATATGATGGGTATACACAAACGTACCTGTTATGTGCTATAGTATTGGTATACACATAAATTATGTACTTGTTATGTGTTCTATTATGGATATACACATATGTACTTGTTATGTGCTGTAGGATATGTATACACCTGTGTGCTTGTTATGTCCTGTAAGATGGATATACACAAACGTACCTGTTATGTGCTGTAGGATGTGTATACACATATGTACCTGGTATGTGCTGTAGGATGTTTATACACATATATACTTGTTATGTGCTGTAGGAAGGATGTACACATATGTACTTGTTATGTGCTGTATGATAGGTAAACATATATATACATGTTATATGCTTTAGGATTGGTAAACACATATATACTTTTTATGTACTGTACGATTGTTATAAACATATGAATTTGTTATATGTTGTAGGATTGGTATACACATATGTACTTGTTATGTACAGTAGAAATGTTATATACATATGTACTTGTTATGTGCTGTAGAATTGGTATTCACATATGTACTTGTTATGTGCTGTAGGGTTGATATACACATATGTACTTGTTATGTACTGTAAGATGGGTATACATATATGTACTTGTTATGCCCTGCATGATGGATATACACATATTTACTTGTTATGTGCAGTATGATTGGTATACACATATGTACTTGTTATGTGTTGTAAGATGGGAATACACATATGTACTTGTTATGTGTTGTAGGATTGGTGTATATATTTGTACTTGTTATGTGCTGTTGGATGGGTTAACACATATGTAACTGTTATGTGCTTTAGAATGGGTATACACAAACGTACCTGTTATGTGCTGTAGTATTGGTATACACATATGTACTTGTTATGTTCTGTAGGATTTGTGTACACATTTGTACTTGTTATGTGATGTTGGATGAGTATACACATATGTACGTGTCATATGCTATAGGATGGTATACACAAACGTACTTGTTATGTGCTTTATGATGGATATACACATATGTACTTGTTATGTACTGAATGGTGGATATACACATATGTACTTGATATGTGCTGTATGATGGGTAAACACATATATACTTGTTATGTAATGTAAGATGGGTATACACACATGTACCTGTTATGTGCTGTAGGATGGGTAAACACACATGTATTTGTTATGTTCTGTAGGATGGATATACACATATGTACTTGTTATGTGCTGTAGTATGGGTATACACATATATACTTGTTGTATGTTGTAGGATGGGTATACACATATGTACTTGTTATGTGCTGTAGGATGTTAAACACATATGTACTTGTTATATGCTGTTTGATGGGTATACACATATGTATTTGTTTTGTGCTGTAGTATGGGTATACACATACGTACTTGTTATATGCTGTTTGATGGGTATACACATATGTATTTGTTTTGTGCTGTAGTATGGGTATACACATATGTACTTGTTATGTGCTGTAGGATGTTAAACACATATGTACTTGTTATATGCTGTTTGATGGGTATACACATATGTATTTGTTTTGTGCTGTAGTATGGGTATACACATATGTACTTGTTATATGCTGTAGGATGGGTATGGATTAAACACTACTGTGGATTTCATCGTTCGTGTTCAGGACGTTCAGGACACTCCACCATTTTTTACTGGAATGTCATATAGAACATCCATTGATGAAAATATCAAACTGGTGAGTAAATCATATAAACCACTTTATTATATAGCTTTTAACATATATTACAAAACTGTGTGGTCAAACGCAAAATGTAATTGAGAAAATGTACCATATATTTACATGTCATCTCAGTTAGCGGTTACATATAAAACTAATTTTTTGAATTGGGTTTCTCCGTAACGCTATCTCAACAACTGTTATGGTTATATATGGCACGTCAAGTTTTATTGATGGAGAAAGACCTCGGGATGAATCTGAGCAAAACCACTGTCCTTACGCAAGTAACTGGCAAACGTTTCCACATACATTTTATGGAGCGAGCGGGACTCTAACGTACGACCTAAGCGGTGAGAGGTAAGTGACTTTGAGACGGTGCCATGGACCAGTCAGCCACGGAGGACCCTCTTGAAAACTATATATAGTAAGTTTCATGTTTATTTGTGGCTTGGTCCTCTACGGCGGTTGTGTAATTGACAGTTCAATAACAGTGACCCCCACATACCATATAGATACATGTTGATTAATGTTGATTAATTAAACTCTAAGAACTATCAAATCATTCCGACAAAAATGTAGTTATATTTGAAATGAACTGTTTTGGAAAGAAAATATGCAAAAGCAACTTTACATTAAGATTTACAACTGTATAATCTGTCGAATAAATAAAAAGTGAACATTAATATATATGTAAATTCATCAGAATAATAAAATGCTTAAAATAAAGATAATGTAGCCATACAGAAGTGGCAACATAGGTCCCCGCCTCATAACGGTCATAATCACGGATAGAAGGCTTGACATAATATACGAGCACAAAAAATGTCTTGCTTTAACCTCACCTGATCCTTAAACGAATCAATGTTTTTTTGTTGTTTTTTTGTTGTTGTTTTTTTTCTTAATTTCAATCACTGAAAAGTGATCCATTTAGTCACCCCATAATAGGTCTGTGAAGCTCGGGTCGGGCTACCCTCAACAAACCGTACAAATATATGTATCCATCAAGTTGTAACATACATTCATATATATATATATATATACACTGAAAGGAAAAAGAAAGCATACATTTTGGTTTTTAAATTTATTTCATTATTGACTTAGTTTATTCATGTGATGGAAAATGAACTGATTTTTTCTTATTGTTTGCTTTGAAATGAATTAAATGTTTGTTTTTTTTATTCAATAATATGATGAAATATAAATATACAAAATTTATATGCAATACATTTATTGTTTCTTGACCTTTCGACGTTTATAGGTATGTATACTTTCTTTTTCCTTTCACCGCATACACACACATATACATTAATCTTAAAGGGACACACCAGTCTCAACAAATTATAGACTGTAGCTCGAGCTAAAACAAAAAGCAAACAGAAATAAAATATAATTTAACACAGCAGATGAAAGTATAAGGAAATTATGTTGTCTAATGACTTAAGGAGATTTTTATCTCTTAAGTCTATAGTGGCTGGCTTGGTGTAGGACCTTACTAAATATTAAATATGTATTTTGGTGTATCCCTTTTTACAGAAAAGATATAGTGGCAATAATTACATGAATTTTATTATATTGGGGTTGTTTTTGTGTGTTTATGTTTATTAAAGGTATCTATAATTGGAATGGTTTATAAACACAACTTTTTGTGTGTTAATTGATGGTGTTTATTGAAAGCCAGGAGAAGACATTAAAAAAATATCAAAGAAACCTTGGTTCATTTTATATTTTTCTAGTAAAATTTAATTATATTTGAGAATCAGAAAACACAAAAGAATCACCTATTTCTTAAATTTTGTAAAACATGTGTTTTCAGTTTTTGGATTGGTTGAATATTAGTGTAATATATTTTCCTTTGCGTATATTTCATAAAAAAATAAGCAGATTCACATACAAACTAAAATATTATATATATATATAAATATACAGAAAGAATAAGTAACAAACTTATATGTGAATTCAAGAGAAACAGGTGTGTAGTGTTAGGATCTTTTTGTTGTTGATTTTTAAAAATCAAATATTAAAAAATAATAAAATGAAACAATGATTGTTTTGAACGAAACATGATTAAGAGTGACCATGTGTAAACACTATTTCCAAGCAGATATTTATAGTTTAACAGAGTCCCTTATAATTTTAATGATTCCATTTGTGACACAAAAAATATAGACTGATAAAGATTTTCTCCCCCGCTCGGTTTCATGATGAAGCGTATGAATATCGGGCTATTGGACTAGAATGAACAAATGGTATAAAGAAATATTAATATGTATTTCAAATGTGTTTTTTTTTCAGAATTCGACCGTTATTACAGTTACTGCGGTAGACGGGGATCACGGTGTTCCAAACAATATCACGTATAGCATAGATGAAAGTAATCAAGGTGGTACACATTTCTGTATTTAAAACGGTATCATGCACATTCATTTTTGTAAACATCGTGATTATATTTAACAATAGGCAGTTGTGAAATATGAATATCTGAATCGCATGATCTGAATACTTACTTGAGCAGAAACAATAATTCATAATATCTGTTTGTCTTTCTTAGCAATTAAGAGTGCAGCAAACATGGCTTATACTAGATAAACATAAAGCATGTATCATATTTTATTGTTTAATCGACTCTCATCATTGTCCCTATGTTATTTATATTTCATAATGTACAATATGATCGAAACGTTATCATGAATATTTAAAAGTATTGTATGCTGTAAAGTACAAAACAGAAAACAAATGTACACGCATGTATCACTCAAATCTGTTTTATCCACATGGAAAATATTCGTGTTCATCAACTATGTCTATATCTATGTTAATATATGTTTAGGTGACTGCAGTGACCTATTTACGATCAATGAACATAATGGAACTATTAGCACTAAGACAGAAATAGACAGAGATAGCGGTAAAGTTAAAATATTATCGGGTGCCTGTGTGTTGAAAGTGCAGGTACGATTTATATTCAGTGAAACAATATTGTTTACTTACTAACAATGTGATATGAATTGGAAATATAAATAAGTGTTCATATCTTATATTTTTTTCTCTTTTCAATTTTAGTCTACCTAGTGTCATATTAATTAAATGAACTAACGTTTTTAAAATAATGAAAGGAACAACCTAGCTATTAATATAATACATAATTCAAAACAAAAACGATTAAAACTATACTTAATTGCATTATATTATTAATAACTGCATCATTAGAACATGAAACTAAACATTTTTTTCATTTTCATAGATACAAAATTATCAGATTGTCTATATGTTTATATATGTATGTATATTATGATAGTTTATGCCATCTAATTGTATGTAATCCCATAAGCACAGCTATCAATACAACTCGTTTATTTGCTCTACTGGCCAAAGGCCAGCCGGACTTATGTCATGGTAAATTGTCCGTCGTCCGTCCGTTAACCTTGTCCTTGTACACGCGATAGCAACTTCATTTTTCATTAAATCTTCACCAAACTCGCACAGCAGTTATATAACCACAATATCTCGGAAACTTTAAAAATCGTTTTCTCTGAAAGTTCAAGGTGTTACACCTTACATATTTTAGTCCCCTAAACCATTTGTTCAAGTATGGGTCCAATTTTGGGGCCGTCACTGGGGTCACTGTTACTTAGGCAAAATGTTGTACACGCGATATTACCTTCATTTTTCATTGAATCTTAACTTAACTTGCAAAGCAGTTATATAACCACAAGATCCCGAACGAGTTCTTGAACCAGCGTCATTCGACCACAAATGTCCCCGCCACAGGGCGAAATTTGTAAAAACATTTTCTCTGAAATTTCAAGGCCTAGACCTTAGATATTTTAAATGTAACATTGCATGGAGGTACTGTATGAAGTCGGGTCAATGGGGTCAAATTTGGTGTCACCGTTTTACATAGAGTTATATAGGGGAAATGTTGTAGGCGCTATAGCACCTTCATTTTTCATTGAATCTTAACCACACAGAAGTTTTATAACCACAAGATCTCGGACGAATTCTTGAACCAGTTTCATTTGACCACAAATGCCCCCGCCACAGGGGAAAATTAAAAAAAAAAACATTTTCTCTGACCTTAGATATTTTATATGTAACATTGCATGGAGGTACTGTATAAGATATGTTGAAGTCGGGTTAATGGAGTCAAATTTGGTGTCACCGTTTAACATAGAGTTATAAAGGGAAAATGTTGTAGGCGCTATACCACCTTCATTTTTCATTGAATTTTAACCAAACAGCAATTATATAACCACATTATCTCGGACGAGTTCTTGAACCAGCGTCATTTGACCACAAATGCGCCCATCACAGGGCTTATAAGCACATAAAAAAAGTGTTTAAGTCCGCACAGGGGTTACTGTTTTACATAGAGTTATATTGGGAAAATGTTGTACATGCGATAGCACCTTCATCTTTCATTGAATCTTAATCAAACTTGCACAATAGGTTTATAACAATTAGATTCACGAGTTCTTGAACCAGCGTGATTCGGCTACTTATGCCCCCGCTACAGGCTTATAAGCACAATTTATGTCAAGTTTTAAAAAAAATCTGAAAGTTTAAGGCCTAGACCTTAAATACTTTATACGTAGCATAAGTTGCCATTAAAGCGTTCAGGTCCTCTTGGGCCTCTTGTTAAGAGATGGACACGCTAAAGTCTGACTGTACAGCGTTCTGTCCTGTCAGCAAACTAGAGTTCTGCCTTTGAGACTTGTTGTTAGATGTTAATTTACGACTTAATCCGTATGCTTATGCGTAAGCGTCATGTTTCATATGTTTTATTATACAGTCACGTGATCCTTGACAGCACTTAGAGTTGAGCTGGTTTTTCCACAGTATTTTAGTTCATAAATGTATATGATGATAGTTTATACCATCTAATTGTATGTAATTCTTTTCATATTGACTATCTATACTAAAACATATATATGTCGCATGCATGTTACACAGCACAATTTCAGAAACACACACTTGCATGCATTAGCCTTACATACCGTACCGTGCATCAAAGTACATTGATTTTGATTTTCAATCTATATTCACAAAATTCCATTTGTCATATGCCAGTATTTATAATTTATTGAAACAGGCCGGGGAAATAAACGACACCAAAAATCAACAATATGGAAACACAACTACTACAAGTAACGTGTATATTACCATAATTGATAAAAACGACAACAAACCAACGTTTAATTCTTCAACTTACACAGCTACAGTTCCGGAAAATACGGCTGAAAACGTCCCAATTACGTTTACAACACCTGTCATAGTTCATGATAATGACCAGCAGGTAATTCCTATTTATTTGTTAAAGAAATGAACACCTTAGTTTGGTTTATTTCTCATAATCTAATAGCATGGTGATTATATACAATAACAAATCAAGGGTAGGTGATGATGTACATCTTTCAATTTAGTTATTCTCTCATGCGATTCTATTTGGCAATGCACCAGCTAAGGTATATCATGAATTTCAAATTTAGCTTATTAGCTGAATGCATGTAATGGTTTTATTTCATTTGCATACGTTTGCTTATTTAATTTGCTGTTTTAAATGTAAATAAAAAAGTCATATGACAATGTTGAAATAATTGACTCATTTCAAAGCAACACATCGACATCTACTCATTTTATCGTACGACCATGTTGAAATACAAAACGATGTAACGACGGGAACCATCGCGGATGGATATACCTATCAACCAGGTTTAAGTACGTCTATGCCTATAAAATGATAATCAATAGAGCGCGTCATATTTTGTGAACGTTTACACAATTCCAGTTGATTTAACCTTGTATTGTTACCATATTTCAATGTTTATATCACTGTAATTGTTATATATCTTGAGGACACAACACATACAATAAAATGTTGTATTTATGAAGTTCATTTGATATCGATGTGCTCCAGTGTAATGTACAACTCCCTGCAAAGAAGTTTTTCATTTATAATATAACTATGATTTGAATTTATATAATAACGATATTCATATAAAATAACATTTTATAAGTGTTCATTTCAATTCCAATAACAAGGTATTGAATGTCATATTTTTATTTATTTGATGTGCAACAAAGCCTGAACGGAAATGTCGACTATTTTAAGCAACAGGATAATAGAAGCATCAAGAAATTATAAATATACTCCCGTTGCGAAAAAAAATTTCTTTGACATTTACTGGAAATGATAGCGGATTAATTCCCAGTCGGTAAACTTTATAAACGCATACTATCGTAAATTTATTCAGACAAGGCACCAAGTTTTGTGTATACAACGCGTTGCAAAATTGATGATACTTTTCCGATTTCAGGACAAGCTGGAATCAACCAGTTATGGGTAATTGATATAATTAAATCGTTACATTTTTTTGTGACGTCCACTCGCTGCCCCACAACATATCTATAATCAGTATTAAATCACTGAACAGTCGACATTAACGCGCACTTCTCATCTGATAGATGTTGTTGTATCGTGTTTAGCGTCGCTTTCAACAATTTTTCAGTCATATCGCGACGGCGTCTACTTGAGACAGTATTCTAAGCGTTGTCACACTGGAGTATCATGCCACAGACACATGGTATGATATCCCACCCAGTCACATTATACTGACACCGGGACGACCAGACCAAGAACTCTCCTCTAAATGCTGAGCGTCAAGCGAGGAAGCTTCTAGTACCATGGTATGACCCGGCCGGGGATTGAACCCACGTCCTTCCGCATACGAGGCGGACGCTCTACCACTAGACCACGCCGCGGTCTCATCTGATAGAAAAAAAATATATCGTAACGAACAGAACGCACCTGGACACGATTAAACGCACTCGCTAGCTCAGCGGTACCTGTCAAGTTATAAGACAAGTTAGTGCTTGATGATTGAAAAGGCATTGACCACGTCATCGTCCATCGTCAAATGCCGAAATTCTCACAAAGCGTTGTATCTCTCAATCCAAAAATGAGTTTGCTTTTATAAAAACATGTTCAGTGGTATAGATCTTTAATCATGTCAGCGGTATATATAAATGTGCTACTTCTGAAAATATGCAAAGAGAAATAAAAAAAATTACAAGATTTAAAATGTGAAAAAATCAAACTTTTATACATTTTGCAATAACAATATGTTCATATAATTATGTTATTGAATGTTTTTCGAATGAAACAAAAATATTATTTTAGGAATGTTTTTCGAAAATGCATTTGTATCTGATGTACAACGATACAACCAACTGTTCAGATTTTGAGCCATCTCCCCCAACTGTAACTGGAACAGGACAAGTAATGATTCTTGTTAAAAATCAAAAACTACTTGACTATGAAAAAGAAGAACACATTACATTGAAGGTGAGTTTAAGAAGGCGTACATTTGTTTCACAGTACTGTACGTTTTGTTTTATAATGTATTGTAACACTATCTTCAGCGATCGTTTATATGTCTCACAGCGCCATTTTCAGCGATAGTATACATGACTCACGGCGCTATTTTCAGCAATAGTATACTCGTATCACAGCGCTGTCTTCAGTGATCGATTTCGTGTATCACAGCGTTATCTTCAGCGATCGTGTACATGTCTCACAGCGGTATCTTCAGCGACAGTTTATATGTATCACAACGCTGTCTTTAGTGATCGTTTACGTCTATCACAGTGCTGTTTTCAATGATTGTTTGCAAGTATTATAGCGCTGTCTTCATTGATCGTTTGCAAGTATCACAACGCTGTATTCAGTGATTGTTTACATGTCTCATAATGCTATCTTCAGCGATAGTTAATATGTATCACAGCGCTGTCATCAGTGATCGTTTACGTTTATAGCAGCGCTGTTTTCAGCGATCGTTTGCAAGTATCAAAGCGATGTCTTCAGATTCGTTTACATATATTACATCGCTGCCGTCAGTGATGTTTATGTCTATCACAGCGCTATTTTCAGTGATCGTTTGCACGTATCAAAGCGATATCTTCAGGTTTCACTATACAGTTGAATTTTGTTCTTTGTTCTATATAAAAAAGGTCTAGGATTTCAATGGTAAAAAAAGAATTCCACATAGAACTTTTTTAAAGTATCTTTTTTCATAGCAGATATGTATACCACATACAAATGCACAAATGAACTGTTAGGTTGTCCACGTTGAATTTTTTAAAGAGGGTGCAGTGACACCCTGAGATATTTGTAAAAAGAAGTCCTCAAATTCTCATAAATGCATGCATATGTTGAAATCCTATAAAAGTCACTTTTTCAACACCAGTGATATCTTATTGCAGTATATGCTATGCCAACTTTTGCTCTAATCATCTGCTGCAAGAAATCACAACCACTATTACCAATTTTGAAAATATTTCATAAACAAAGTACATAGGCCTTTTTTAAGCGTAAGAATCTTGCTACCGTACTAATGTTATCAGTATTGTTGGAATAGTAACACTGCGGTCTTGTTTGCAATTTAAAATTGTTTAAAAAGACAAATTATTTAATAGTATTAGTCGAATTATATAGATCCCCGTCACTGGTGAAATCGACGACTATATAAACTATAATTAAAGTTTGTATTTAATGTAACACTAATTTCCTTCCAGAGGACATACTATATATATGTATACGCTAAACATATACCAACACACACCATAGGTAGTCTTAAATATTTTAGCAACATGTATAAACTTGAATACAATACTGTGTTGATACCTTTGGTTTTATAATTCAATTTCCTATTTAGATAATTGCAACAGAAGTACATAACCATACACGTAATGCCACGGCGACGGTCAATATCACACTGTTGAATATAGATGATAACAGTCCGACATTTGTAAATGATAGTTACGAGTTTTATGTCAACGAGAGTTCAGTTAATAGGACACATGTACAGAATTTAACAGTAAGTATAAACATGTATATAACTCAAACACATTGTCCATTTAAGTATGAAGTGATTTCAACACATACAAATCATGATGTTTCTCTATGCATTCAATAGGCGATTACAGCTTCATTGAGTGTGTTCAGCTGTATAGTAGAATTGACAGAAACCGTTATTGACGATAGTGGTCAAAACGAAAGAGACGAAAGAGTACGTGTAAAAATGAAAATGAGAAAGAAAACGTTAATTTGAAATATTCCAATACAAAGATAGAGACAAGTAATGAGTCCTTACTGCACACACGTTGATTAGGAATCTACGATATCGAGATATATTAACTGATTTGTGATATTTTTTATTTAATCTAAGACACAAAATGTCTCTTTAAGTGATATATATGGTTTAATGATATAAATCAAAATGTCCCAAACAATTGATATAATAACGTATTTACTTTAAGAATTCTTCGGTGTCGGGAATCGACGAACAATGTTTGATATCTATGATTTCGCGAATTGCATTTTTATATAAAATGTTCAAGAGTATGTTTAAAAGAAAGCAAATTATTTATTGCAAATACATCTAAGCATTTTAATCCTTTCGTGGTAGTGTATCTGCAAATTATTGATAAGATAATAATATATATCATTTGTTGTATCATTACAATGGCAATGTCAATAAGTCACATTCTGTCATAATAAAACTACTTTTAAGCAGCATAAAATATAGTTTTCATTATAAAAAACATCATTTACAGAAAAAATCTAAATGCATCACCTATAACATTCAGTTCAGTAAATAAAAGATATTTCATTAATTCACAAAGACAATGGTCCTTTTCGAAGATAATGGTTGATTACGTTCTTGTAGTTTATTTCATTTATGAAAAATAATCGTTAATACACTGTCGGCATTTTTTGTTTTATTCGTCAATGTCTTAGCAGAACCCTATACTGACAAATGAGTGACCTTATCGTGGCCTCCATTTAGTATTCTGGTCAACAAATTTACAAGAGTAAAAAATACAAATTTATTTATTAACATATTATTCAGTATCTTTGATGTATGATAAAATTATGCAGTCTGCTGCTAAGATTGAGAAAAAATCCGCCCTATAGGTGAGGCCTGTTTAAGTTCGTTTATCAAATTTAGTTAATACGTAAATATATGAACTGTATTTGTGGCTTAGAGACAAAAAACACTTTGTCATTCCCAATGCTATTTGTGGATAATAGAAATAGATTGTTATTGTTATTGTATGCTGTTTAGCGTCGCTTTCAACAATTTCTCAGTCATATCGCGACGGTGACTACTTGAGACAGTATTCTAAGCGCTGTCACACTGGAGTATCATGCCGCAGACACATTGCATGATACCCCACCCAGTCACATTATACTGACATTGGGCCGACCAGACCTAGAACACTCCTCTAAATGCTGAGCGCCAAGCGAGGAATCTTCTAGTACCATTTTTAAAGTCTTTGATATGACCCGGCCGGGGATTGAACCCAGGACTACCACTATCATATCTATTCTATAGTACATATTTAATGCTTATCTTATTTGTTTCTGTTTTAAATAATTGTAAAATGATATGTATTTATCTACAGGCAACAGATGCTGATTTAGACAAAAAATTAACCTATTCCATATCCGGGGGAAACAACAGGTAACTGTTTTAAATAGTTACATGTAAGTATAACTTACATGTATGTTATGCAGCAATAACCAGTATCGTTTGATGTTTAATAAAAATTAAAGTCTCTTTCAAAATAAGCCTCATATATTTCTCCAAATCATACAGTTGTTTGCTGCAATATTCCTTTACGTTTACTTGTTTTTGCTGGAAAACCGCTATTCTAGATATTGTTTATGTGTTACAGAAAACCAGCTTCGAATAAAGTATATTGTATCTACATTGTTATTTCCCTTGCAAAATGTGGCTGTCTACACTTAAGTAGCAAACATATTAACACATATACAATATTTACAAGATTTATTATTTCCTGTTAATACAATGGTGTGAGGTACAGATATATGAGTGTTAATAACACGTCTGAATTCAATTTTAACTAAGATAACATCAGTCCTTTACATCTAAAAGCAATATCCCGATAACAGACTTGATTATCACCACGCCATGCAATAGTAACATAATGAGGAAATTTAAAGATAAAAAAATCCTTGGAAACATTATACAACTCTTTTAATCATAAAAGTATATAAACTTATTTTCGAATATGCAGATGTTGTTTTGGATAACTGTACTATACTACAAGAAAAAGAAACTGAGAAAATTCAAATATATATTTTTTGTACATAACGATTTAAGACATTATAAATGTATGTGTTTCTATTCCATTATGTTTATATTTAAAAAAACAACTTTCACTTGTGAATTTGGTAAGTGAATTATTTTTAAATATTGCCTTAGATATATGTTTAGAATCCAGCGGATGAACACGCAAAGCGCAATCGCTCTCACGCTCGCACTTACTCTTTTTCCTTTACGTTATTCCTCTTTCTCTCTCTCTCTCTCTCTCTCTCTCTCTCTCTCTCTCTCTCTCTCTCTCATAAAAGAGTCCATAACAAAACATTTGCTATTTGTTGTTAAATACTGTTGTAACATACTTAAGAACTACATGTATTTGTATGTCATATTGTTTTGACACGATTTACTACTAGAACCAGTATTTAAACAAACAAAAGAACTTAAAACAGAACAATGATGTTTTTTTTTTTATTTTCCAGATTTATTGTAGACAAGACAACTGGTGAAATATATGTTAATTGTTCTAATTGCGAAGTTGAGTTAGACAGAGAAATTCGAGACATGTATTTTATGACATACACGGCGACAGATTCCGGTGGCAGGAGCAATTCTGTGTCCCTGGTCATTCATCTTAAAGATATCAATGATAATCCTCCCGTGTTTAGACGAGACGATTATAATAAATACATTAAGGAAAATAATAAAACATCGTTAGTCACTGTTCTGGTAAGCAGATATTTTTATCTTTCTGATTGTCTGTTAATGGTATGATTATTTATTTAATGGTATTGAACGTCATTTTCAACGCAATGTCTTTATTTATGATATGAAGAATACATCAGAATAGACATGTGCTATAACATGTAAACTTTTGTTCGGATGAATTTTTTCTAAGAAGAAAATAAAACAGAACTATTTTCATTATATGTATATAAGTCCTAGACAATTAAATTAAGGTTTCTGTTGTGACAAATGCATACTTCATGCAACAAATATACTGCAAAATACCCATACCATAGCCTATATAACGTATCCTTTATATTGTGCTAAAAAGTATTTGTATAATTCTAGAACTGCAACAAAATGTTCAGACATATTCTTTCAGATAACATGTGTTTCTTATAGTTTCCGTTCCGACCTGAAATATTTAAAGAAGGCCCTTTGTGAGCATGAAACAAATCTCAGTATAGTCCGATTTGAGGAGCGATCAAGGCTTACTGCTTATATTATAATTTGTCAACTTAATCGCTGAGATATACAATGTATAAGTTCAACTATACTTACCTTTATTTTATAAATTCATATTAACTCATATTCGCCAAGCACAGATCATGTCAGTTTTCTGTTAAATCAAGCATTAGATATTATGAAAAATTATGAGTCGGGTAGAGAAGCATACATTATATTCGTATCTTAACAATAAAAAGAAGCATACTATATATTCGTATCTTAACAATAAAATCGACAAACCAACGGATGTGTAAATTATACGGTTGTAGTGTTATTGAGTTGTGTTTATATTTCAGGCTGATGACAAGGATTGTGGTAATAACTCACGTATTGAATATGAAATCATAAACGTGACACCACATGATATGATTCACAATGTGACAGTAGATCAAGTTAATGGGACTTTGACACTGAATCACTCCGTAGACTATGAAAAGCTAAACGGTTCCTCTGCTTTTACTATAACTGTGGAAGCGAAAGATTTTGGAACTCCTAGTTTAAACTCAACTACTACGATACAGATTACAGTGGAAGTATGACAATTGTAATCACTTTTGCAATCAATATTAGCTTATTTTACTTAATACATTGCATCATATTGAATTCCAAGAATAGCCCACGGTGTTTCATACAAAGAGGTGTTCTAAACCAGTTGTGCCGATTCGGATGGTCTGAATTTATCGATAAACATGTATGTCACATTAACAGTTATAAACATTATTTTACTGTAAATCGAGATTTCAATAATAAAGTTGATAAATATTCTTACCTTTCAGATATGTATAATTTCATTTTTTAACAACCTACGTACGAATCATACAAATCACAACTATTTACGCCCCAGTTATTCATAGTATATTGTTTGTTTTTTATTAATTTCAGGATGAAAATGACAATAGTCCAATTTTTAACAAAACCACGTATACTGGCTGTATCCAAGAAAACATAACATCAGAAAATGGGAACCGTAAGTATACACATAGTTTGTAATAAACAACTTAGCATTGTACTCTAGGACGTGCATAGCAACGATAAATAAATAACGTATTCTTAAAATGTAGCCAATAATAAAGAACCATTATAGTGCTTTGTAGGCATAATGTAAACCAATTTAACTTCAGGATATACCTAATATGATATCATTGAGTAACCCGAAACTAAACGATTATTTCATTAAAAAAAAACACATCACATTTGACTATATATAGGTATCTGTTTGTGATAGATACCATGCTGTTGATATTCATAACAAAATAGTTATTCTTCACTTCTATATTCAATTGAGACATTGGCATTTAAGCCTATTACGCGCACAAATATTGATATCAATCACTAACATAATTATAAATAACTCCTTTTTTAAGTTGCTATTACTTTATTTGGACAACATAACTTATACAAATACGTTTATAGCAATATATGATACATTCATTATAGTTTGGGAAAATGTATTTTTTAAATTGTTAAAAATAACAATAAAATATCCAGCGAAGATAACCGTATTGAGCTTTCATTTTTATACTATTGAATTACTGTAACAGCTAATATCAATGGATGTTGGGAAAGAAACTTAAATTACTTCTAAATTCATTTAAACAAAACATGTGTGGAGTGTCAAATTTCAATATTACGTAACAGAAATATGAGGACAAGTCGAGTTATACTTTAACTGCAGTATATATTAGATAATTAAAACAATAGCTTAAAAATATTGGTGATCATTTAAGTTTAAACTGGATATATTTAAACAAAAAACACATTTAATCAAATTTATTTCATTTCAAAAAGTATAATTTTATTTTTTTTATCATAACACTAAAACTATCGGTTTATCAACAGTTTGTCGACATTTTTACAATGCACAAGCACGGCGTTGTTTAGTTAAGAAACTTGTAAGGGGCCAAGAGAGACTCTTATTTTTAATTATACATAGGAAAAATATGAAACGGAGAATTATCATGTTCTTATATATGTTTGCAATGAATAGTTTAGTTGAAGAACTTAAGCATTGTCTAGATATAGACAACACTATTTTGTCTAAGAGCGATGATTGAATTTCCATAAGAAACCAGGAAGGGAAAATTCCAAAACATCTTCCTTTTTAAAATTGTTAAGTAAAATTTGCAAAAAAAAAAATAATTTTCTACAAATCCCATTTGTACCATAGGAAAAGAGATAACATAATATTTACGAATTCATTTCTATTTTTCACTTTTGGCCAAAATTAAGGAACTGGGGTGTATAGGGGATATGTAAGAGGACGAATCTTTTTACATAGGAATAGTATTGAAAACTGAAAACTAATGATATACAAACTATATATAATGAATTTTCAAAATGTTAGAATTTGCATAAAAAAAAACATTTTCTTAATGAGCGCTTTTTGATATACTTGAACATGCCAAACTTACATATATTGAACAGGGGATTCCTAGTAACTTGGCCTGCGCGTCCATGTTAAATATATATTTTTTTAAGAATTTTGTGATTTATCATATTAGTAACATGATCTTATTTTTAGTAAAACTATTGAATTTGATTTATCTTAATACAAAAAGACAAACAGACGAGATGAAGGTCGTTAAATAGTATGTGAGTGATATACATTTCAGATTGTGTATTTCGTTTTATATACTTTTATCGCTCCGATAAAAAATATAGCTCTTTGTCACGTTCTGGTGCATTTGAAACTCTGTATAGCTCGTATTTTATTTGCAATTATAATGAGATGATTTGTATTCATTTTCGTTGTCATAGTAACTAACGTTTTTTTCAGTAATACTGAGGCAGTGGTTTTTTTCATTAGGGTCGCCAAAAAGGGTTTGTATCGTGATATATGATAGAAATGGCCACTATGGGCCATCAGGGCGCCCACATAATCTATTTTATAAAGTTACTTTTCATTTCATCCCTTCAAAGTACATGTATTTGCTAGCAATGTAAGGTTTAAAACTATTAATCCAATCTCCGTGTACATTTCTATAGTTAGAGTATAAAATATACTATAACACAGTATATTTTTTCATGAGGTATGATACCGTCTAGACATATGTTGTAGGTCATTGGAACAGGACATAATTATGCGAATTCAGGTCGAGAGAATGTTCTGTTTCAAGAGTAGATATATGAGGTAGTGCATTGTCATGCAACAACACAATACACGGAATGCCTCTACTTCGGTTTTAAAAATTTAGTTTTAGTTTACCTAAGACATGATATATAGAAGGTACCGTTAAATAATTTTATATGTACACATATTTTAGTTATGAATTCCATTCTCACCAGTGCCATAACTTTAATGTTTAATTTAAAGCACGATCGAAATAAAGACTAAAACCTTTTCTTTCTGTTATTAAATAGAATTATGTCCAAATATTTGACATTATGATTTTCATATCGTTTGATATAAAAATACAATATTACTTACCAAAATATATAACAGTATAATTAATAATATACTATGGATTAATTGAGAGAGAAATGTAAAGAACTACTAGAATATACACTTTATATTAAGTACTGGTCGTTCAAAGTCTCGCGATGATTACATATATGGATCAAATAACTATCGCTGTTTAAAAGACATATATAATCTATATATAGATCTACAAAAAAAATATGATTACTGATTCAGGTGTTCTGTTTTTATAAAAATTATCTGAATGTGTATGTATGTATAATTCTCAATCTTAAGGCGAAGTGAGCCTTCGATCAACCAATACAAACTCAACTTTACTATATGTTGTTATACTGCATACTGTTATATAATGTTTTCTTTTACAATGTATTTTTTGTATTAACCGATATAAACATTATATTGTTATTCTGTTATATGGTAGTTTCGAAATAAGAAATAAAAAAAAATAATAATTTGCCAATAGGAATGGCTTTCTTGATAGCCTATATATCGAGAACAAACGCAGTTTTCGCAGTTTTTTTAAATCAGGATTCATGTATCATTTACTTTCCCTCGATTCCTATAATATTATATTTATATACATTTTGTTAATTTCTAAAACATATCGTTATTTTCAGCATAAAAGTACATTGAACCTAAAATTACATAACGAAACATATATTTTTTTACAGAATCAGAAGTCACTCAAGTGTATGCGTACGATCTAGATGGAACACAGAGAAATAAAGAGTTCCATTACTTTATCGCCGAAGGAGCGTTCGAAAGATTCACAATCAATTCTTCAACTGGCGTTGTAAGTGTGCAAAGAAATGTAATACTCGACAGAGAACAGACACCTGAATATAATATCAGTATTATTGCTATAGACCAAGGTTCTCCACCACATACTAGCTCAGCAACATTGCATATTGATATATTAGATGTGAACGACGCATACCCCGCCTTTGATGAACAACATTACGCCATGACAGTTACAGAAAATAGTTCAATTGGTACAAGTGTCATGACATGTTATGCCAAAGATAGTGATGAAGATAACAACTTGGTGTACTCTATTGTGAACGTAACAGGTAAAGACGAAAATGGCAAAGATGTAAATTCTTCAATAATACAAGTAAGTAAAAAATTGTTTCGAAGTTTTTTCAGCAACTGTGATCTTAATGGGAAAAATGACTGAATTAGCGTTGGCGAATTAGAAATTGATTGATCGCAATAGTTTATGATGTTTTATCGCAACTGAAATTGCTTACTAATAATATTACACATGAGTTAAGAATATGAAAAGTTACTGATAAACACTATATTTCACATTCAATTAAATATTGCAATCGTTTCTTTAACGATTATCAATAACTGTATGTAGTTTTTTTTTATCAGCGCGCAGAACACATACCTGAATTAATGCATATTAATTGCATCCTAAAGTAGTTAGCTTAAACGAGCATATGGCAATTTTGTTACATTTTACTTACACTATTTCTTTTGTTTATGAATTATGTTTTTGAATGGTCACACTTACTGTAAAGGACCTTTTCATCTTTGACCAATATTTATTGGAACCTTAAAAAGAAAATAACGGAAATATTATTTTTTATTAAATACCTGCGCTGTATGACACTACGTCCTTATTATACCTATTCATTAATATTCATGACTTCACGCTATTCCGAGCTTTCAAGCAACGTATTTCTCGGTTGACAAAAATATATTTTAGCGGCTAATGGACATAAGAACCTGATGCTGTGTATTTATTTTTGCAAAAACAAAATTTCTATTGAATATTTAAATTAAAATTAAATTTAAACACTTATTTATTTCTAATGATGGTAATGTTGTCTGTTGGTTTTATTGTTTTTTTTCCACATTGTATTAAAGCAAAGACTATAATATCTTAAATGACACATTTAGCCATATATTCTATCTTGCATATATATCAGAATACCGTATAATTATTATTTCTTAAATAAGACGTGTCAGATAATATTGAATATAAATATCTCTATGTTAGGCATAAATATTGAGGTGATGGGCAAATATACAACATCAGTAACATTGCTATGTGACCCATAATGAAATCCGCCTCATCTACTGAGAAAGAATTACACATTTTGATTAAAGAGATGACGAGACTTATGTTATATGAAGTACACTATACATTGTTAGTTATACTTTGTATCTTATTTAATTCTTTGTTGTCCTGCCATCTTCCAGAACTATTTTAGCATTGACAACAGTAACGGCACTATTTACATCAACTCTTCATTAAACAGAGAAGTAGTTCAGCGTATCACCCTAACATTGAATGTAACCGACACGAATGCCTTCTCGCCGAGACCACAGAATGGACAAGGTTAGTTTTGGTTCTTTTGTAGCTTAAATTATCAAAAAATAGCTTTAATGAATTCTAAAGTAACAAAGGTTATGCATGCGCACTAACCGAATTTGTATTGTGCATTATTACTTTATTATCGTATATTAAAGCAAGATTGCACTTCTTTGTGGCAATGATTATATTTCTAATGTTTTTTTTTATTTTGCCAAATCAATATATTTTATTTGAAAAAGATACTAAGGTTCATATAAATACTAGAGATGATAATTCAATTTGTGGACGGATCTCATAAAATCAACATTTATGTAAATACACCGCTACTCTCTACACATCGACATTCTTACAGTAATTATAATGTCATTGTATCCATGGCAACATGCATACATGGGTAGCAGTTTGGTAGTAAATATGTGAAAAATATTAAGTGTCTCCTTGTACAACACCTATTATTGACGATACGTCGTCATTATCTGCATACGTCATTACAGTTATAAAAATGCGTGTTAAGGATTTAAACATCCCTACTTTTTGGCACGCAAGCCGGAATGTCGTCTGAAGAAAAAATGAAACAACAAGCGACTACATATATACAGTTTTGGGTAAACATAGGAAAACACCGGTCAAGGCGAATAAATTGCTTACTTGTAAATGGTACACTGAGGGATAAAAATAATGACATGTGTAATCGCATTGTGTCAAAATCGAGCAAACAATAGAACTTCTCGGCAGGGATCGTCGTAGTACAATTAGTAAAATATGCTGCGAACAGGATATGGTGTACTGTACAGTGCAGGTGATAATTAACGTGCCGTCACAGTATTCGCCAGGATCCCGATTGATAAATTTTAAAGAGTATGAAATGGAAGGAAGAGTAACAGAATAACGAACATTTCTTGCGAAATAAATTACGACACGACGTCCTAACGTAAATCTGACCTGCTTTGGATGTCGGTATATGGCAGATTTTCAATGAATGAAACCGTTATGTTTGGCTGTAACAAACATGACATAGTCATATAAATAAATAAAGCTCTATTAATTCACAAAGTTAGGCTGGTCAGATTTGGATGTATGCCTCTGTTCTCATTTCTTTCATTTAAGAATGATAGTCAGATCAATCTTCGCTGATCACTTATGTTGTATATAGTTAACATAAGACCTTAATTGCACAATTTCACAAACAATAAAAATGGTAAATCAAGGTGTTTCATTTGATCTCTTTTTTGTTCTAGTACACATCTGTTTAATACTTATTCTTCAGCAACACTTGTCATGACACTCAAAGACGTAAACGACAATCCCCCTACATTCGGAAGTAAAAATTATACAGAACATATATCGGAAAATGCTAGAGAGTCATCTATTTTGACAACTATTAAGGCAACAGATGCGGATGTCAACAGGACCATAAGTTATTCACTGATACAAGAAAATAACACAAAAAGTGAATTTAGTATAGATCCAGAAACAGGTAAAATAGCTTTGTAAATATTGTTTAAATATTTTTGTTATATATGTATAGACTCAATATAACGTGTACATAATTTGAAAATGTGTTTAATATTGCAATATTAAATTCATTGATATTTGATATACGTGAGTGCGTAGCAAACTATAATAGATTATTAACTACTTTTCTGTTTCGTAATCGAAGATGGTAGAATATGTGTTTGGGAAACAAGCGAAAATGAAAACAAATATGTATATTGGTGTATTTCAACTAATTGTGATTCAAATTTCAGTGTTCATATAAATTCATCTTAACTCGACAAACTGGTATATTTTATGAACAGCGCTTAAGTCCTGGGTAAAAACAGTTATATCGACTGTTTTATTTTTAAAGTCATCATGGAGAGACTGATATCGAACTCACGACCTCTCTGAAATGAGTGGTTTACATAACATTCACGACACTACCGCAAGGATTGTATTGTTTGTCCAAGAACTAATTACATGCACTAATGTAAATACATATTCTCTTGCATATTGAATATTCTTAAATTCGTATTATATGTAATTGTTTGTATCATAATTATCCAGGCGTCATAACAAAAAATGGGACGATAGATAGAGAGAAAGATTCCTTGATAAGGCTTATCATAACAGCAACCGATAATGGTGTTCCACCCAGGTCATCTACAGCTACGGTACTAGTAAACGTAGATGACTTTAATGACAACCCGCCGGTGTTCACCGCTCCTGTTACAAAAGAAATACATGTTTTCGAGAATGTGAACAATGGCACTGTAGTGTTACAAATGAACGCAACTGATGCTGATACTGCTCCAAACAATAACATCACATTTTCCATAGAGGGTGAAGATAAAAGCGACTTCAGAATTAACAAAACAGTAAGTGATCATTTAAAACAACAATTAGTGTTCAGTCAAAACAACAGTAAGTGTTCAGTCCAAATGTAAAAAATACCATATAGTATCAATACAAATGGTACTCCAGTGAGGATACGTAACTATATGAAATGTTGAAACAGTTCGATGTGCATAGCATAGCATATAATAATAGGAAAAACAGTATATTACTTTAAAAATACTACTTTATTCCCGTTCTGAATAATATTGGACTAACAAACGAAAGGCATACATCATATTTAGATTAGAAATCAGTCATGCTTAGAGTTCAGGTAATAATGTTGCCGTTTTAAACACAGATTCCGTTCAACAGTGTTATCATAACTTTTAAATAATATCTATTTCATAACAGAAAACCTTAATGGAAAAACCATAAGCAAAATGTCACATTGTTTTTTCTTGCTTGCTAAACACATTGAATATTTATCTTACTTTAAATGAGTATTATATTTTTACCACACTAGTTTTTAAAACGTCAAATTATATGTATTACGTCATAAATTAGTTCAACGTCACAGCAGATTAAGATGGGCGGGTGCAGGGTGAGTAAGTAATATGTTATCCGTATGTTGAAACGATGTATATCAGTTTCTTAGGTAGCAATCTAGTATATGATACATGTATGTTTAAATCTTAGTACAGTTTAAAATACTTTAGTTCTTATGTTAGAGAGAATGAATATGACATAATGACACATATAAATATAAGATTGCACTTTTTAACAACATTAGTTCTTTTTATAATTTCAGGGTGCTATTTCGGTTTTTAAAAGTCCCGATCGAGAATCTAAAGACACATATATATTATATGTAGTAGCTAAGGACAATCCAGACAGAATAGAAGAACAGAAGACAGCTCGAACTGTTGTAAAAATTATTATAGAAGATTGCAATGACAATGCACCGATATTCTTTGGTTCGAATAAAGGTAATGTGAAGGAAAATGTAGCAAACGGAACTCACATTATTACTCTAACAGCAGCAGACCTCGATAAGGAAAATAATTCTCGTTTAAGTTATAGTATCACAAATGACACTTCTCATGGATTGTTTACAATCGGTCGGACGTCTGGAATTATTCGCACAAATATGTCGTTGTTAGATCACGTGGGATCGTACGTAATAGGTGTTATGGCCGAGGATAATGGTACACCTAAGAAGAATAATACAACCTATGTAAATATAACTGTACAGGACGTTAATTGGAACAATCCAGTCATAGGCAATATTCCGCCACACAGCACAATCAGCATATACGAGGTATAAGTTAATATCATGTTTCTTTCAAATTATCGTATTTTTTAAAATATTTCAGGTATATAATCAACAAAATACAAATGATATTTCAATTCAGTACTAACTGTTAATATTAAGAAGCAGCCAAAAATATACAACATTTGGTTGTATTTTAATACACCACATTGTCCATTTCTTATACATTATTCTATAAAGATATGGCGATTAGTTAATGATACTTTATAGTATTATATTGTTTAATTTAACATCTGAACAATAGTTTTAAAATAAATGGATATGTAAAAAACAAAAATCAGATAACGCAGAAACGTAAATCTGTGTGAATATATGTATTTGTCTTTCGAGTGGACGAATTTCCAACAATTAATACTTTTTACATAAGGGACTTCTTTGATTTAATTTATAAATGTATTTTATTAATTGCAGTGTGTTCCTAGAGGATATATTGTCCATACATTCAATTACACAGACGCTGACCATGGAAATAATGCCAAGGCTGACTTTGCTATAAATACAGTTGGAGACAACTCCTCGTCAATAAATGCTTTCAAAATGTATAAAAACGGCTCTCTTGCCACCAACACTACTTTAGACGTTAATAAACAGTCGGAATACAAAGTAAGCATATCTGTTCTTTTGCCATGTAAACATTTTAATGTTGCATGCTTACCACCTTACCAATCTGTAAAGTAACACTATTTGCGTTTTTTGAATGGATACATTTATTGCTGAATCTGTAAAATAAGTGTTAAACTATACTGGTAGTTTACAAGATTCAGTAGTTACTCGGAAACGTTAGTTATAATATTTACTAGACTTTAATGATAAAAAATAATATGGTACATACAGATATAAGGCAATAATAATTAATACATTGAAACAACAACATTGGTGTATGCCAGAGAAAATATTACATATTATTTTATGCTACTACCCTTATATGTATATGATGATCACCTAAATAATCAATTCATAATGAGTGAAATAATATTTGTGCATACTAACCAGGTATGAGTGTATGTATACCTGTGTTTGCCTATGTGCGTGCGTGTGTGCGTGCGGCGTGTGTGCGTCTGTATTCATTGAATACTACGTCTCCTGTTTGATATTTATCATCGTGTTGTTTTATCTACACAAAAGATGGGTATAACACATTATACTGGATTTGAAAATAATTCACAAAATGGAAGCCGTCATTGTGATGGGTGATATAGTGTTTTGTTTTTAAATTTTAACTTTTTTTCTACAAGTTTCAAGTACAAGCAACAGACTTAGGATCTCCAAGATTGCCATCAACAAAGCAGCTAATAGTTATAAAAATCCTAGATGTCAATGATCACCTCCCAACGTTCACAAAAACTAACAATACGATGAAAGTGAATGAAAATGCAAGCATAGGGGATATAGTCGGGTCTGTTAAAGCAATTGATGAAGATAAAGACTCAAGACCGTGCTATAATATAACAGGTAAAAGTAAACCAATTCTTAAACGCAGCCATGGACTCAGTAATGACCGATACTTTACTTAACTGTTGTTTTGTATGATGTAAAGAATGATCGTTCAGTCCTTTTGTAAATTGGTCACTGCTAAGCAAACAATGAATTGTTTAAGAAGCATTGTTACTATTTATGATTGTAAGGCCATGGATATGGTGAATTCGTAAATGGGTACATGTATTTGTGTAGCTTTTGTTTGAAATGAGGGTGGCTGGGGTCATTAAGACACTCGTTTATCACTACACAGAATCATAATGTATACAATAGTTGGTCAATTTACAATTCTCGTACAATTATTTAAGCAATCCGTTTGTCACAAACATTAAAGAAACGACTTCTAATTTTATAACTTTTATCGTAACATTTGGACCAAATTAACCGATATCAAAATGACATTTTAAGTACTTAAAGCTCCGATGTCTACAAGTACGGCTCATTTCGAGTAAAATTGCATTCCAGCTGTTATACGTACTATTTCCCTGTTGAACAATGGCAGTGTCGATAATCAAAGTTCAAAACGAGCATGATGTGACGCTGCATCAAGTTTCTTTAAAAACAACGTATCATATTTAATGTCACGATGAGAAATAAATGGGCTGATGTATTAAAATTTAGTATTTTTTTTTTTTTTTTTTTTTGATTTTAGTGTAATATATTTTTCATTTGTATATTTTTCATAAAAAATTAAGCAGATTCACATACAAACTAAAATATTATGTCAATTATATATACATGTACACTGAAAGGAAAAAGAAAGCATACATTTTGGTTTTTAAAATTATTTTATTATTGGCTAAGTTTATTCATGTGATGAGTATTTACACATGTACACTCTTAATCATGTTTCTTTCAAAACAGTTGTTGTTTCATTTTATTATTTTTTAATATTTGATTTTTAAAAATCAACAACAAAAAGATCCTTACACTACACAACTGTTTCTCTTGAATTCACATATAAGTTTGTTACTTATTCTTTCTGTATATTTATAGTGACAGGTCAAGGAACAATAAATATATTGCATATAAATTTTGTATATCAATATTTCATCATATTGTTGAATAAAAAAACAATCATTTAATTCATTTCAAAGCAAAACAATAAATTTAGTATAATAGTATTTCTACCAATAAAAGTTTTTAATAGCGTTTACAAAAATTAAAGAAAAGTAGGTATTGAGTCAGCGAATGAGTGAGGGTTGAGAGAGTGACTGAACGAGTGAGTGAGTGAGTGAGTAAATGAGTGAGTGAGTGAGTGAGTGAGTGAGTGAGTGAGTGAGTGAGTGAGTGAGTGAGTGAGTGAGTGAGTGGGTGAGTGAGTGAGTTTGAGAGAGTGAGTGAGTGAGTGAGTTTATATGTACAATGCGTATACCAGTACGATTCTTATCAATTCGTTTATCATAAGTATTGTCTGTTACATTGTGTAAAACCTGTTTGAGGACATTTTACTTTGTTGTTGATTAGAAGTTTTGTTTTTAAGGTATCGCCGGATTAGGAATGGGTATGTTTAATATAGGACGGCAAACAGGTGTTATTAATACAACTACAGTTCTTGATTACGAGGCTAAGTCAAAGTTTACGCTGAAGGTTCATGTTTATGACTGTGATGTTTCCCAAACAACTTCTGACATATGTAACATTACAAAACGACAGCCCGATGGGTACAAACCAGACATGGAAATAACCATCAACGTTGAAGATGTAAACGACAACCCACCGGTGTTTATTGAGGAGATAATGTATACAGGGATGAGAATAACTACTGAGGCAGGGTCCGCTTTAGATTTACAATTAAAGGTAGACTAAATGATCAATCATTTCATCATCGTCACTTATCTCTGTTAGATGATTTAAGTTAATGTGTTGAGTAACAGTAGAAGTATCAAAATTGATGTTGAAAATGATTGTATTTCCGTTATTATCTTATTTACTACTCCTTGCATATGAGTAACACCAACGAACGTTCAAGGCCTTTCTTAAAAATACGATACAAAAAAAACTTAAGTATTTTACCAGCTGTGACTGTTTCGTTTCTATTGCTCACAGGTCATAGAGTTCCACTTCAAGTCACGGTTATAAATGATTATCATGGCAGTCAAAACATCATGTAAGCAACACTTCTCTAGCTGACAATCAGTTCATTGACAACGTTTCCAATTGTAATAGATGCGCATTACAATTGACTAAGCCAATTTACTCTTGAAATATACAAAAGCAAATCCTGGTTTGCTCTCATTAATCACAAAAATCATGTGTCTTTGTTGTCAGTGCTGCTTTCTCTAAAATAAAATAGATATTCGCTTACTTGTTCTGCAAGACATAGTATTATTATTTCAGAAAACAATGATATTTATTTAGTTGTATATTAGTTTCGTAAATAATATATTGACCAGTTTAAGATAACTAAAGCTGACGGTTCCGTTGCACTAACGTTCGTAGGCTAAGACCAAAATTTGAAATTTCGAAAATGGTCGCGGAAAACAAATCAAGCACAACGGTGTATTAAACAGCCCGAATTACGAAACGTTCAAACATAATCATGTGTATAATTGATATAGTATTTAATAAGAAAAATAATGGATTTGTATTATAGAATGGCACATATGTCAGAGATCGTGACTCACCAAAAAATGGCAAATTGTCATGGTCATTTGGAAATGCTGGAAATATATCGATAAGCGACAACCTTAAAGACAAAATAACCCCAAAATCTGGAGTCAAACCTTGCAATGATGGGGAGAAGGTAAGTAAACGTTAGCAGGAGAAAGTTATATTATGAGAATATATTTCCATGTACTTTCGATAATCATTATTAGATTATATCCTTTATTAAAGACAATATATGCTGATTAAGTGCCATGTTCAAGGATCGTGGTTATGGAAGAACTTTTGTACTCAATAACAAGCAATGCTCTTCTACTGAAGGGTGGCATTTTTAAATAGTGGCAAGCTTTTTTACCAATAATAGAAAAGAAAAGGGATAAAATGTAATTGATATAATTAATCGATCAAACTGCGGTTAACTAGTTAGACATTTCATCCCGCGACTTTAACGAATAATTTGTGGAAAGGAAAACAATAGTACATTAGCCTTATTCCCACAGTTTCTATGAGACTAACACCTGTACTAACCATATCCACAATAGCTTCTATGAGACAAATACCTTTACTAACAATATCTGCAATAGTTTCTATGAGACTAATACATGTACTACAAGTAACCATATCTGCAATAGTTTCTTTGATACTAATATATGTACTACAAGTAACCATATCTGCAATAAATTTCTATGATACTTACACGTGTACTTACCATATCTGTAAAAGTTTATATGAGACTAATACCTCTACTAACCATATCCTCAATAGCTTCTATGAGACTAATACCTGTGCTAACAATATCTGCAATAGTTTCTATGAGACTAATATATGTATTACAAGTAACCATATCTGCAATAGTTTCTATGATACTTATACGTGTACTTACCATATCTGCAAAAGTTTATATGAGACTAACACCTGTACTAACCATATCTTCAATAGTTTCTATGATACTACTTACACATGTACTTACCATATCTGCAATACATCTATGAGACTAATACCTGTGCTAACAATATCTGCAATAGTTTCTATGAGACTAATATATGTACTACAAGTAACCATATCTGCAATAGTTTCTATGATACTTACACGTGTACTTACCATATCTGCAATAGTTTCTATGACACTTACACCTGTGCTAACCATATCTGCAATAATTTATTTTGGGCTTATACGTGTACAAAACATAAATACAAAAGTTTATATTGGGTTTATACGTGTAAAAAACATAAATACAATAATTGTAACAATAATACTTATACGTGTATTAACCATATCTATATGCGGTATCATTGTCAGCACTTGTTCTGTATCACTGGTAATGGAACCATCATTAACAACAAATACTTCAGCGAAGATTTATCCGGTTATTTCATTGTTCCTGTCAAAGTCAGTGATGAGGCGGGGAACGACACGGCACAGATTAAGGTAATCGTTATTATATAGTGTTACTATATTTGCAAGCCAAGGACAATGTAATAATTATTTCTTTTTTGTTTAATTTAGACATTCAAATAAAATGTAACTATTTCAACTAATTTATACATAGTAAAAGTTCTTAAAACACATTATATGACTTTTCATTTTATCCAGAATTCTCAAAACAGTAAATTTAATTTAAATTCATAATGAGAATTGATTTTATTTTTGTTTAGTATAATGACTTACAAATGACAAGTTTGTTTACGTTTACATTTCAAAATGTTTCATAATCAGATGTTATGAAAGAAATATAGTTTAGCAACTTAAAGTTTAGTGTATAATATGTATTGATCTTTTTACGCATGTTATTTAATGCATTTTATGAATGCCTCGTATGTTATAGTCATGGCATATGATAAAATTATGATATGTGTATATATTGTATTGTAAACGTATATATGTAATGTGTAGTGTACGTATATTATTTATGCATGCGTTTTTTATTAAATGTATGTATTCTTCAACAACCCTCGTATGTCATATGCATGTATTGTATGCTTTATGTCGGTATTGATATCTATATCTACAATGTATGTGCAGAATATGCAGAGTATGTTTGTGTTTAATGTTTCATGTGCCTTGGACACATTATTGATACACATATACGATATGTATTGTATTGTATATGTTTTATACTGTATCGTATTTTTTATATATGTTATATATTTACTTTCCAGATATACCTTATTGGAAACTCACAGATTCTTGTTATGACCGTTATGCATTCAAAAGAAATTGTATCGCAGCAGAAGGACGAAATAATGAGGTATATATGTGTATTGAATGTTGATTTTAACATAATTATAGAAATGTTGCATATTGGTTTATCAAATTTATCTTAAAAATCGCTTCAGATGTAATAATGCGCAAATGTATTTTATAACAATTCACCGCGATATTTCATATAAAAGTATTGTTGTTTTTTAATCTCAAAAGCTGCAATATTAAAATGTTTTATAACAATTCATTCAGTTTCTTATATCAAACTTATTTTTTTAGATCTCATACGCGATAACAACCAGCCAATGTCTTTATAACGATACTAATGTTTCAATTTAATGACTAATAAGGTATACTGTTACCAGATACATGTGCATGAATTAATTATTGATAGGCGGTATGACACCAATTACCAGCTGTCCACCACAGTCGTGTTTAATGAAGTACAATTTAACAGTATTCATTGGGTACGTTGCGCACCGTAGCTTTGTTAATTTTGATAAACAATGATGATATGGGCATTTAACGACACATGCAGATGTTATCTTTAACCATTGCAATGCAGAAAGAGTTTAATAATACTTTCAATATATATTTTATGAAATTAATCCATTGTACAAATTGATAGAATTTCTAAGTGAAGCTGTCACTTTAACAATCATTGCATTTGTATACTTGTAGTGAATACAGTAAAGTAACTGGATACCACTTCGTGTATGACTTTTTACTCGACCATAAAACCAGGAATGGAGAATTGAACACACAACAGTAAGCATTTACTGTTCGTTTAATGTACAGAAAACACAATATATATATATATATGAATGAATGAATATTCTTATCTATTTTCATGTTTAGCATTTCTTGAACCATGAAAGAGGTCTTCTTGGTTTGTGTGTTCCTTTTTTTATAGTGTAAGAAACGATATTACACCAAATTAATTTCTCGACATAGATTTCTCGCATGTTACGTGTTAAAATTCGATGAAACTACACAGTTGAATTTTGTTCTTTGTTCTATATAAAATAAGGTCTAGGATTTTAATGGTAAAAAAAAGGAATTCCACATAGCATTTTTTATAAAGTGCTTTTTTTTATAGTAGGAATGTATACCCACATAAAACTGCACAATAACTGGTAGGTTGTCCACTTTGATTTTTTTTAAGAGAGTGTAGTGACACCCTGAGCTTTTTTGAAAAAAGAAGTCCTCAAATGCTCATAAATACATGCATATGGTGAAATCCTATAAAAATCAATTTTTTTAACATCAGTAATGCCTTATTGCAGTATATGCTATGCCATCTTTTGTTCTACTTATCTGCAGCAAATAAATCACAACCACTTTGAACCATTTTGATAATATTGCATAACCAAAGTACATAGGCCTTTTTTAAGCGTAAGAATCTTACTACCGTGGAAAAAAAGGGGCGTAACTGTGTAGTGAGACGTATATGTTATACATATCAGTGTAGTTAGTTATTGATTTAGTTGCATCTTTAACAGTTATATACACCCTTTTTGGTTTATGGTATTATAATCAGTGTTGTTTCTCTTTAAATTAAAAACGCTATTTTAATGAATAAATGTTCTATACAAAATAAATTTCAGGTCGGATTTATATTTTCATGTTGTGAACGACAAAACACAGGATGTGTTATCTGCCACGGAAGCTCAACGGTAAATATTGTTAAATACATAGCTGATAATACAATATTTTTCGGATTCTTTATTAAAATATTAGATCTGCGAGTAAGTGGCATTCGTAATTCCGCGTAATTCTGATAAAGAATTTTGCATAAACAATGCAAATTTATTTCTATTAAACAAATACCAAAATACTGTGCAGATTATACTTCGTAAACAATAACTCCAACTCCATTGACCTTTTATTCAACACACAAACCACATTGTTGTAGATATTTCAAGTAAAAATTAACTTTTCAGTATAAAGCCACCAACAGGCGTCATTATGCTACTCGGGCATGGAGAAACTGTTTCTCCATAGATTTTTTTTAAATAATTGTATGTGAAACCATATAAAATGAAGACATACGCAGTTGGTTGCTAGACAGAGTATGACCACTGAGCATGTGTTCACTGGCCATCTAGTATGTCTACGGTTTGATCCTTTATTTTGGCTGGTCTATGGTACTATATTCAAGATTGACTTGGATATTGGAAAAATTTAGTTTTGATGCAATTCCTGAAACAGTTTATTCATATTCGGATGAGAAGCTTGAAATCCTACATAACCTGTTATCGACTGAATATTTGTGGTTTTGGTTATATATCATCTCGGCTATCCGTGTTTGACGATATATGTACATTCTCCGAGGAACAACAATTTAAGCATTTTGCTTTTTAAATATTAGTTATTAGTATTATTTGTTATTATCTTATCAAAATGAGAGTAAATCTCTACAATATTTATCATAAAATATATTATAGATGGTTATTGTCTTAAATCTATGATAGGTTAACTTTTATATTTGAAAATAACCGGACTGCAAATATATTTCCACAGCATGGTAGATGGTTTCTACAAGGACCTGATACCTGTCATGTCGAGTTATAAGACTCAAGAAATTATTGTAAGAATTTTTTATATTATACTTTGTACTAAATGTTTCGTTTTGAATTTTTACATATTCAAGTTACAACACCGTATAACACTTTCTTGTTTATCGTATTTAACATGCTATTGAAAATAACTTCTCTGCATACAAAAGTATAAAGACAAATACTGTAAATTCATTTAAAAACTGACTCACTCTAATAATATATGTTCCAATATTTTAGAAATATTTAATCCACATATATTTGTAGAAGTTTCTGATTAGACTTTTATTTGGCTATTTGAGTAACTAATTGTAATTTGTTAACTTTTTATATTTAAAAAATCCCTTTAATTTGGTTATAAAGCATTTAATGGTGTTGCTGCATTATATATTCGTATTGCTAGTATAGGATCAAACTTAGTTTATCGGAGTGTTGTGGGTTCGATCTTTCGCCACGGATAGGTGTGTTGTCCTTGATCTTGACACTTTTCCACATATGCTTAGTACTTGTTCTAACCAGGAAGACTTTGAGCGTGATTTGTCTAAGTTGTAAGAACTTAGTAAGATAAATAAGTTAAAACTAAACTGTATTTATTTTACTCCGATTGTGAAACGAGTTATTATATAGTACAACTTGTACAAGTCACGCTCGAATTCTTACTAGTAAGAACCAGTACTAAGCATATGAGGGAAAAGTGTATCGATGGATCGAACCCGGCACTCCGATCATGAGACCGATACCCTACAACTTGATCACGCACTTCACAAGGTTGAACTAGGTCCCTTTCATTGCACAATACGTGTATCTGATTTCCAACCGTTTTTTATGAATGCAAACATGGACCCTTTCACCATCTACGACAAGAAAGAAGTATAACAAGGTCGGTTACATATGTGAAAGGTTGTTAGCGTTGACGGTGGTGTCACAGTAATTATCACCTTATTGCGAGATGAGATCACAGATCCAGAAGAAATCACATACGTCATACAGTCTTAATCTCATTAATGTGCTTATTTTTTGCAGTCGTCCACAAAAATGACAAAACTTATTGAAGACAGTCCTCAAAAGACCATATACATAATGGCTGCCGTCATAGTTGCTCTTACCTTGACAATTACCATTATTATATATGTATCAGTCGTCACGAAAAACAAGTAGGTTTTACTTAAAATAAAAAGTTTAATTTAATTTGTTCGTACCATCTACTTAAATACTAAACCTAGTGAATCACGGTATTCGCTAGAAGCGCTATCATTGTTGATATTACTTGGTTTAAGCTTGTTTATCTTAATAACATTTATATTATTTTTTACTAGTCAGAAGAACGTACCCAACTCTCCCTATTAATTAGCAGTACATTTATGCATTTTGATTGGTCAGTTGCTTCAGGGAAAATTTAAATGAAGTCGTAGTTTAGTAAGCGTTCAGTTGCTATGAATTGTGGGCCATGCATGGAGTTTCCAGCCATTTTTATTTGGGATAAATGTACCTGGTTCGAGATAAATCACGTCATGTTTTACAGATTTACTGTGAATTAAGTTCATGATCACAATGTTTCTTTGTTTTAGTCTACTACCACGGCTCGAGTATATCACATGTTTACTTTGGTACTTTTTTAAGACACCATCGGAATACGACTAAGGATTGACTATAACATACTCTGGATGATTAATATATTTTGATATTTGCTTCAGTGAGGACTTGATACGCTTTTTTCTTCTAATAAGTATGTGCTCGGCTGATCATGATACATTTAAACTTATTTCACAATATTTCACAGGAAAAAAAGCTTTTCAATAATGCAAAATATATATGCAATTATGTATTGTCTTCCAAGTAAATATTAATTCGCATGTAATCTGCAATGGTTGTTTCTAAATCGTATTTGTATTGTCATATTACATAGTATATAGTTATACTTGCTTTTGTTTTTGGTTATATATGCACTAAAGTGATGCCTAATTAACTATGTTTATATTTAATTATCAATAAATATCTTTTAAGGTACAAGAGAAAACTTAAAGCTGCGACGATTAAAACATATGGTATGCTTGTATCTTACTTTCGATAATTTTTTTCTTCTTCTGATACCATTGTTAAAAATTCTATGTTGGGGTTTTAGGAGTTATTAAGATATAAAGAACCCACACCACCTGAGAGAACAAAATAGACTTAAAACCATGGAACATTATGCTATAAAATCATGTAAAAGCCTATAAAATATTTAGACTTAAATCGGCATGAAAATAGTAAGTATATATCAAATACCAAGTAAATAACCTACAATATGACCAACCCTGAACTATACCCTTCGACACTGCCAACATTGATCACATGTAATATGAGACTAAGCCATATGGTTATGGACTTAGAAGTTCGAATATACTGGTGAATTTTATTCATATTTTTATTTCTATTCTAAGCTGTGTTTTTATTAATCGCACTATCTTCGCTCTAGAAAGAACACTTTTATATTTTATTGCTGTACCGAACAGTATGTATAACTGTACATACGTTAGGACTGTCAAAAACATGCTTATTTTATGTCACGTGCTTCTTTGTCACAAGATACCATCGCAATACATTTTTATTTTTGTTATTATTTACCACATCCACGTCGCTTATTTCAGATAAAGACTTGGAGAAAAATGAGAACAAGAATGCCATACCGGGAAGCAATATGTACTCTAAACAGTAAGTTTAACAAAGAAACTGTAGCCAACGACTTTTGATTGACAATCAAATCTAAAATCTGAAAACTGAAATTATTAAAATGCTTTAAATATCAGATTAGATTTTCAAACGTATGCGGCGTTTCTTAAAAAGTTGGTATCAATAAAAAAACAGCAGATGTTTGACATTGCTCTGTTAGTATTGTTTTGATAATGTCATTATGCGCTATAACTTTTCTATAAGTCAAACCATTCTGTAAAAGACCTGCTTTAAAATTTCTAGCAGTCTGTCTGACAATCATCTGAATGAATGAATGCATGAATTTAGCGTCATCTTTATGCCATCGAGGGCTAACAGACGATCAGTTAACCTAACCACTGTTTCCTGGGATTAACCAGTACTTGAGCACACCCCGTCTCCGCAAGTAACTGATAACTTTCCAACTTGAATAAGTGGTGAGAGACGAATGATAATGAGAAACAATGTCGTATATCAATTATCACGGAGACTGTCGCCGGGCGGGGATTCGAACTCACGACCCCTGGATTGATAGTCAGACGCGTAACCGACTGAGCTAATCGGGTCCGGCTGACAATCATCTGAAGCAATGTCTACTGATCACGACGCATATTACGTGAACGACTTAAATGAAGTTGCTATGAGTGACACTAACAATAAGCGTTTATTATTAAATGATTTGTGGAAGATCAAAGGTTGTATAATTAATATGAAAATGTTATTTTGTTGTTTTACGTTATTGTTATCGTCTAACAACACATTTTATAAGTTTATCATGAAAACATGTTGTTTGTGTATTTTATATAATATGATAGATTTTGTCATAAAATGTTCATACATTATTTACTTTAACATGTCGTTGTTTGATCTGACATAATAGTGTAGTATAATGGATTGTTACATAAAATATGCTCATATTTATATTATATGAAATGCGACCATCAATTAACTGATCAGTTGACGATGCGCTGTTTAAAGATGCTCACACTTTGTTTGGTGCACTTACCTTTACATCACTCATAAAGTACCGTGCATTACCGTGTATTACTGTGTATAACGATGTATTACTTTGTAATAATATGTATTACGGTGTATTATTGTAAATGTATATGTATTACGGTGTATTATTGTTTATTACTGTGTATTACTGTGTGTTATTGTGTATTACGGTGTATTATTTGGTATTATAGTGTATTATTGTGTGTTACTGTGTATTAATATGTAATACTGTGTATTACTGTGTATTTTTATATATTATTGTGTATTATTGTGTATTACTGTGTATTAATGTGTGTTATTGTGTATTACGGTGTATTATTTGGTATTATTGTGTGTTACTGTTTATTAATATGTAATACTGTGTATTATTGTGTATTATTATATATTATTGTGTATTATTTTGTATTAATGTGTATTGATATGTATTACTGTAAATTTCTTTGTTTTAATGTGTATTACGGTGTATTATTTTTTATTACTGTGTATTTATGTGTGTTATTGTGTATTACGGTGTGTTATTTGGTATTATTGTGTATTACGGTGTATTATTGGGTATTATTATGTTTTATTGTGTGTTACTTATTTATAATGTGTATTACGGTGTATAACTGTGTAATAATGTGCATCATGGTTTATAAATCTGACGTGTTTTAATGTGTTTTACGGTGTATTATTGTGTAATATCATGATCTCTGCTGTGTTGAAATTACGACATACGTCATACCTTGCTATTCATAAGTCAATAAAAGAATGTCTAACAAGATAGTGGCAATATTGACCTGTTCATTTATTTATTTATTTTTTTTTTATTATTATTTTTTTTTTTTTAACAAAGAGTACATGGGACATCTCTCGATCAAAAGAAGCTATGCGTTGAAACGTAACTGTTTAAATATATGAATAGCAGGAGATTAAACGATACACATGTTAATCATATGTATATCTTCACTCAAATAATACAATGTGATATAATGTTAAAATATAGTTAGTATATTGCGTGTACAATGTATGATGCAAACTATAATGCTATCATTATATTGTAGGTCGAATCCTCTGCTAAATGCAAATGTTGAAGAAAAGGTAGATGCCCACTATGACGACGTTAGTTTAGACAGGTATGAAATAATTGATCTCACATTTAATTTTATAACATTTGATACACATTCTTCTTTATAACAAGATCTTGACATTATCAACAACACTTTTTAAAATAAGTTAATCAACTGCGGCAGTACTTATAGAACGTATCAATGTTACATTAATATTATTTTAAAATATAATAAAAGTAAACGGATATAACAGTATTTATTGACTATCGCTTTCAATAAATACAACTAGTAAGCTTATATTCACATTATCAATTAATTTAAACTGTAAATGATTTTATTTCCATGCAGTCATAATTCTCTGGACACAAATGACGTCGATAATCCTCGTCATGAAACCACATACGACACGATGGAGGAACGTGAGATGACGATGGACATGTTCACAGAGGACACTTTCGTTGCTTCTAATGGTGAAAGTGCGCTTGATGCAGCTTTGAAAATGCACGAAATGCAGCAACTTGGCACTGATGATGAAAATACAAGTGGGAATATAGCAGGGAGCTATGATGGCCAAAATAGTTTTGATAATAATGCATATGATGAGGAAATCGAATGCACGGAAATCTAATATTCAGACAACTTTTTAATATCTATCTTGCTGTTAGCATTGTACCGACTTCATTTTGAATTCATAGAAATTTGCCCTTAGTGTATTCGTTTTCCTGCTGTAAATAAGCAGCATTCGTCATAATGACAAACCTAGAGAGAACATTTAGTTATTTAAAACGAAAACACCTGCATATAAATATAAACAACATATTCATTTAAGATTTCAGGTGTATTTTATACGATTTAACTGTTCTCGGCATCAATTCTTCAAAGTTTTGCAGATTCAAAATGTACTGTTCTTGTCCTAATTATCAAAGTTTTATTTGATTTAACATGTAACGTATTGAGCCTTTATCCATCAAAGTGCTATATGTAGTGACATATACTGGTATTGATTCTGTTCTTTCTATAATACTAAGCTTATCAAGGTTTTTTAGTTTGTATAAATTGACTAGTCCTGTTATTGTTCTGCACATAAAAATCATTAGAATTGTGTATGAATTGACAAGTACTATTCCGTGTTCCCGTCTTCAATTTATCAAAGTTTCCATGCTACTTAATATCCACTTTGAGAGACAAGCGACATACTTGGAAATAACATCAACTTCAAGAATCTACTTATCAACATAATTGACATCACACCAACTTAATCATCTTGCAATAATAATCTCATCCAGCTAGTGATGCAGCATCGGCAGAAGTAACGCACATGTCGATGCTGCATCGTGCTCGCCAAAATGCCTAGAGATACGTACGAGGGTAAACACACCCTATAAGACGATAGGTACGGGACATTTGCTTTGATGACCTTTATTTTACGAATATATGGCACTGAACCATCTAGATAGCTATAAGATAGCTGACTGAAATTCAGTTTGTTAAGTGTGAGATATTTTGTGCAGTCTGCTTGTTGTGTGAAAGTGTTCTTATTTTAAATATTATCAGTTTTCTTAATGTCCATGTTATACAATGACTTCATGTAACAATGTAATGTTGTATCTCTAGTACACCTAACTCGTTACCTAATCAGTAACAAAGATGTTACTGATACATCTCTAATACACCTAACTCGTTACCTAATCAGTAACAAAGATGTTACTGATACATCTCTAGTACACCTAACTCGTTACCTAATCAGTAACAAAGATGTTACTGATACATCTCTAGTACACCTAACTCGTTACCTAATCAGTAACAAAGATGTTACTGATACATCTGTAGTACACCAAACACGTTACATAATCAGAAACAAAAATGTTACCGATGCATCTCTCGTACACCAAACTAGTTATATAATCTGAAAGAAAACTGTTACCGATGCATCTCTGGTACACCAAACTTGTTACATAATCAGAAACAAAAACAATTTTACTGATGCAACTCTGGTACACCAAAATGTTTACATAATCAGAAGCAAAACTGTTACCGATGCATCTCTAGTACACCAAACTCGTTACATAATCAAAAACAAAACTGTTACCGATGCATCTCTGGTACACTAAACCCGTTACATTATCAAAAACAAAACTGTTACCGATGCATCTCTGGTACACCAAACTTGTTACATAATCAGAAACAAAAACAATTTTACTGATGCATCTCTGGTACACCAAAATGTTTACATAATCAGAACCAAAAATATAACCGTTGCATCTCTGGTATACCAAACTCGTTACATAATCTGAAACAGAAATGTAACTAATGCATCTCTGGTACACCAAACTGTTTACATAATCAAAAACAAAAATGTTACCGATGCATTCCGGTACATTAAACTAATTACATAATAAGAAACAAAAATGTTACCGATGTATCTCTGGTACACTAAACTCGTTTCATAATCAGAAACAAAAATGTTACCGATGCATCTCTGGTACACCAAACGTGTTACATACTCAGAAACAAAAATGTAACTGATGCATCTCTGGTACACCAAACTCGTTACATAACCGGAAGCAAAAATTGTTACCGATGCATCTCTGGTACACCAAACTGTTTACATAATCAGAAACAAAAATGTTACCGATGCATCTCTGGTACACAAAATTCGTTACATAATATGAAATAAAAATGTTACCGATGCATCTCTGTTACACCAAACTGTTTACATAATCAAAAACAAAAATGTTACCGATGCATCTCTGGTACACAAAATTCGTTACATAATCAGAAACAAAAAAGTTACCGATGCATCTCTGTTACACCAAACTGTTTACATAATCAAAAACAAAAATGTTACCGATGCATCTCTGGTACACAAAATTCGTTACATAATCAGAAACAAAAATGTTACCGATGAATCTCTGGTACACCAAACTCGTTACATAATCAGAAACAAAAATGTTACCGATGCATCTCTGTTACACCGAACTGTTTACATAATCAAAAACAAAAATGTTACCGATGCATCTCTGGTACACAAAATTCGTTACATAATCAGAAACAAAAATGTTACCGATGCATCTCTGTTACACCAAACTGTATACATAATCAAAAACAAAAATGTTACCGATGCATCTCTGGTACACAAAATTCGTTACATAATCAAAAACAAAAATGTTACCGATGAATCTCTGGTACACCAAACTCGTAACATAATCAGAAACAAAAATGTTACCGATGCATCTCTGTTACACCAAACTGTTTACATAATCAAAAACAAAAATGTTACCGATGAATCTCTGGTACACCAAACTCGTTACATAATCAGAAACAAAAATGTTACCGATGCATCTCTGTTACACCAAACTGTTTACATAATCAAAAACAAAAATGTTACCGATGAATCTCTTGTACACCAAACTTGTTACATAATCAAAAACAAAAATGTAACTAATGCATCTCTGGTATACCAAAGTCGTTACATATTAAGAAACAAAGATGCCACTGATGCAGCTCTCATACACACAAAAAAACTCTTTACCTACTAAGACACAAATATGATGCTAAAAAGCTCTTTTACTGTGTTTCCTTTATAATTTTTTGTGTGGGAGGTATAAATCGCTGGGGAAACAACACAATGAAATCCGGTCATGTTTTGTACTAACTAAATTTATACAATTAAAAGAATAATTTTATGTTATGCATAATATTGAGCGCAAATACATAATTAAATTTAACTCTTTTACAAACATACAGAGTAATACTTTACCACATCTACATTGATGACGATGGTTTTGGTTATTAATGACGTAGGTTCATTGTAAATTTGACTTTGGCAAAGTGTGAATATAATATTGAAAAATATGCATTAGACATCAAAGCAACTCTCTCTCTCTCTCTCTCTCTCTCTCTCTCTCTCTCTCTCTCTCTATATATATATATATATATATATATATATATATATATATATATATATATATATATATAACAGAATAAAACTATGACCAGAGATGCGACTAATTATAAGGTGTGCTAGCTATGTTTAAATAACGTGCCGTGGATAAGATGCCATACTTTAAAACACTTAATAGAACAAATATTTTCATTGTACCTTGACTCATTTTTGCAGTGATTGTGGACCAAACCACTTGTTTATAAGTATACATATTTGAAAGTATGCAACATGTATACTTCTACCAAGAGGTTAAGTTCATATACAGTCAATCATGTATGAGCGGTCACCTCTATTAAGCAGCCACTTGTCTTAAGTAGAGACATGTGTTATACTATGAAAAACGATAATTCTTCAATCTTTCTATCCAAATAAAAAAGTTTTACTTTTTTAAAAAATATATCACAATTTTATTACAGAATATTTGAATGTTTCATTGTTTCAACGTATTTAAGTAAATACATTCAAACCGTTTCAAGTATCTTTATGGAAACATTGTTTTTTTTATATATATATCATATTTTCTTACATTTACCGTATAGATAATTTATAATCTGTTGTTGCTTTTTAAAAAACTTTGTATAATAATCATATTCATGTTCATATTTTACCATACATTTGGAAATCAATAAACAGTAAAAGGAACCATGATTGTGTTTTAACTTTCTTTTCCGAATAAAGTTTCTTAATCTGTTTATTTAAAACACGTCAAATGTTTTTGATCGAGTGGTAAATTCGATCATTTTCGGGAATTACGAATATCTTTAAAACACTTTTTATCAATGAAATGATGATATGTTCAACCTAAGTTTATTTACTATTTTTTAGTATTTTTTTGTGAAATTTGCAACCTCCAAATGTTAAAAGGACACTTTTCGTAAATCTATATTTTTTAAACAAAATTCTTATGAGTACATTAGTTTATGTATAAATAGAACACAAAACAAATTTAAAACATCTTGGTTGAAACAAAATGTATTCACCTCAATATTTTAAAGGTATGTACAGGTGTCATTGTTCGGCGGCAGTAAATAACATGGTAATTGAAAATTGATCCGTTTGTCCTGGCTTCGTCCTATTTTACTATCAAATGATCACGCTGTTAATTGAAACTAGTTCACGAAGAGAGTACACATCTAATTATATTTTTATAGTTTACTGAAAATGAATAAAGACTATTACAGACCACTAATCAATAAATAGGTGCTGGATTAAATCTATATCTCCACACTGATCCATCGCAAGACAATCCGTTGTTCGTTGCTGGAATTGTGAACCATTTACAATGTTTTGTTGTGCTACCCACGCTTACTGTAAACCGTATCGGCCTAATAATTCACGGAATTGCACCCCCCCCCCCCCCCCACCCCAGTTTGTTAGACCCACGCCATCGTGCTATTTCAGCATGAAGTATGCATTTTTTATATCAATATGTTTCTATGTGTATTTGACTGTACAAATATATTATACGTTTAACAACTTATCTTGACAATGCTGTTATTGATATGTCACGATAATCCCGGGAATGTCCTCCAACATTTGCATGTACAGTTTCGATTTGATGACAATATGAATAGCCCTAAATTTCGACCCCGTAGTAAATTATTTGTCACACTAGTATATCGAATATTTTAAAAATATCTTCAAAATCGAAAAAAGCAAAATTTCCGCTGTAGCTTGGCTGCATATAAGCTTTGGACAAACAGTATACTCATACATCTATAAAAAGACACAATTTCGATCGGATTCCATCGACATAACTATTTTCTTAATCTCGTAGCGGACCGCCATTCTTAAAGACAATTGCTTTTGTTTTTCCTATGTTTACCTGCATTCCGGTGTTTACACAAAATATATGAAAAGTGTCAATTTATTTGAATTAGATTGCCATTTCCGCTTAGTTATGTCATCGGTGAAAATCAGACTTAGTATGCCTATTATTTCATCTGCTATGAATATTCATGAGCCACACTTTTCTCGTAGAAGCGTTGTCAGATCGTCGATAAAAAGCGGGAACAAAAATGGACTGCTTGCACAGCCTTAATGCGTACAAATAGAACAAGGGAATTAACTCATGGTTCTTTCTTTATTCGAACGTATGCGGGTAGCCTCCCATTAATTATAAAATTCGGAGAAACTTGCCGAGTACACATTTCATTAAGATGCTTCCCAAGAGTTTATGGTGCATAATTTTGTCAAAGGCTTTCACATTTTTATCACAACAATCCTCATGAGGTGGCTGTCTGCTGTCGTCTGCTGTGACTATGTTTCATGCTACTGACTGCTGTCTGGTAAACACTATCCATTATACCGACCGCCGTATTTAAGTTGGTACACACATTTTGATAAATATTGTCGCGTAATCCTGCGAGTTGCGACTGCAGTCCTATTATAAATGCTGCCACTTATTGTCCGACCACAAAATCAAAAAGATACGCAGATAATAGATCAATATTATGTTACATTTTATTCAATAAGAAATATTACGTTTTTAAATACACATGTTTTTTTTTGGTTGGACACATATCATTTAAACATTTAAACACTTTGTCAAGTATACATTTGAGTAGTTCAACAGAAAAAAGATAGATGTATACGTTACATATTTTGATTAAATAAGGAATTGCGAACACTGAAAGCTTGATGAATAAATTTACACAAATGTAAAAAGAAAATACTTCTTTCTTTGCATTTACTCAATGAATTTTAACACACTTGGTCGTTTTATTTAATAAAGCTTTACGGATATTCTGATAACTAGGCCATATTAACACAAATTGGTGTTCATCTTCTATGTCGTTGAAGTTACATAAAGTGCAATAACGCAAATTCCGTTTAATTCTGTTCTGTGCATAAGGTTATCACAAATACAGAACTAAATATGAAGTCTCGTGTACCTTTTGCAATTCAAAAATACACAATTCTCAAATCGTTCGTACATGCGAGTAATCTGTAGCTGTTTTACTATCGAGTCTTTAATGATAGATTAATTGATTAAGTGATTGATTGATTGATTGATTGATTGATTGATCGATTGATTGATTGATTAAATATTTAGCGTCGTTTTATATCATTGAGGACTAACAGACGATCAGTTAACTTAGTCTCTTTTTTCCTCGGATCCTAAAAGGTTAACCAGTAATGGAGTACATTCCATCTCCGCAAGTAAATGTTAACTTTCACACTTGAATCAACAAAGAGAGAAAAATGATAATAGGACACTATGTCGTATATATATATTATCACGGAGACAGTTGCCGGGCGGGGATTTGAACTCACGACCCCTGAATAGATAGTCAGACGCGTTACCAACTGAGCAAATCGGGCCAGGTTAGAGTCTGTAATTAATAAAGATACATATCCATTATTACTCCTGACTTAATCAAAACGTTTGACCATTGAATTTTTATAAGTGGCCAAATTCGGATTTATAATCTGACAATAGGTTAATGGTGTCGTACACCACCGCTAAGAATATATTTCCAGAATCATTCGGGAGGCCTCTATCTTATGAGTTTGAGTCATTGTTGCTCAGACCCGGGTCACCGGCTGTGTTTGCAACACTGGCATGGCCTGGGCAGAAACACGTTGTTGTCTACTCAACGGATACAGTTGACAAGCACGGAGATTATAGCAAACACGCACTGGCGTTTGTATGCATCATTATCAACCCGTCCATTATAACAGCGCGGACTAGATGGGATCCTAGTGTTTTTGTGGTCTCTCATACACGCTGTGTGTCGTCTTCCGACTATCTATATTGCAATTGAGGATAACGTTTCTGGAGCGTAGCCATCCTCACTAACACACAATATTTGAAAATTTATCAGTCTGACTTAGATTGGGGCACTGGGACGATTACTAATTACACGTAGTTGGTGAGCTGGTTCAATCCTAATATTTGATTTGCTCGTTGGTAGATCTTTCATATCAGAATCAAAAACACGAACTTTCTTCTCGCATTCCTCCCAGCTTTTATTCGTAGGACCGCCAAAGCCTCGAAATATATGTTGTTTCGTCTTAATTAACCTTTCACATTGTCTAAACGTGACTCAATGTCACATTTTTTCATAAAAGCGTCTTCATTTTGTTATTGTTTAAACCTGTGATGATAACCTTTATGTCTGAAATGTTTCTGTATAAATCGGATCTTAATTCAGTCAATAATTGGGTCACACTTGGCTCCTCAAAATGGAATTTGGATCGAATGTTTTCAGTCACCTAGAAATATCAAGAATATATTGATTCGCATTTTTGCATATAACCAATTGGTGAGCGCTTCGACAAATAGTTTGAACTCGGTCTGGGACTTCTGGAAGCTGCTCCGCTCCTTGTTGACCTTAGGTAAATTTTAACGCCCCCAATTAACAACAATATACTCATAACAGCGTCAATATGATCAAGCTAGATACGTCCAAAGACAGCTTTTGACAGCGTTATTACTTTTTTGGCTCTGACATTGTGAATTCACATGCGGCACCTCCAACTAGCAGCATATATTCCCATGCTGAAGAATATGCGTGATAATCACATTGCTACTGTACTGTTCTTGTGCAATAGTTATCTCCCTTGTTTACTATAAATACTAGACACATGTACATGTACAATTCAGTAAAATTTAAGCGGCTTGACAGGAGGACGATACATCACGATCGGGAGATACTCCTTCTATTAACCAACGCGCAATCACATCCAAACATAACTCTTAAGAACATCATGCTGCAGTTTCTTTCTGCAAATTCTACATTAATTCTGCAGCCCATGGGATGCCCAATCTCTTCTTCAGGACATCGTTGAATGTGACCTGGATAACTGCGAGAAGGATACCGTTTCAGGTCTCATCTAAAATTACCTCCTTTATATGACGGTAGCAAATTTCTTACGCCAAAGAAATTAGAGCTGTGTAAAGCGGTTGGGCAATTGTTTTAAAAAATACATAAAATGTCATATTTCTTTGTATATATGGGAACATTGAAACATTTTCATGATTTCTGCCAAGTTTGGATGACATTGTGAATATTTGATGAAGCTATAACAGTTTAAATATGCGTATTGATACACTGCAAACTGGTCAACCCCATGTTTTTTCTGCATAATTGGACCGACAGAGGACTATCTATGGGACAAAGGCACTTTTAGAACCATTGGTAATGTATTCAGTGTTCGAGAAGTGCATGTCTCTATATTTAGAAGAGTACAAAATTAATTCTTGTGTGAGACGTTCACCGCAGACTCCATACTGACGAACATATGTATCAACTTCATGGAAGCCAGTGAATGCAACAGACAGAACTGAGATACTTCTGCATAAAAAAGGAAAGTATTCAGCCATAGTACATGTTATAAACTTACATGACTTACAGGACATTATTAGAGAGTATCGTGTTAATCAACAGTGGATTATTTGTTTTTCAATGATACAACTCAAAACTGGAATAACTTGGCTAAATGAAAAGTTTATTTTATACAATGCATAAGGATACTGCTTTATGTTATGCTAAATAGAAACATATACTTATTGTTTAATTACATAACATAAAATTATTTGTTTTATGTACTATATATAAAATTTCTATATATAATTATATAAAATATCAAGTTCAATTGTTTTCTTTTTGCTGATTTGTTCTCATTTACCACAGTGTTGGTACAACATGTTTTGTTTATAATCCATGGTATGTCATTTATTTGTACGAATCACTGTGTTATATGTATTATAAAATAAAATACCAGATTTTATTATGGACGAAGAAACTGTCATCAAACATTTCATCAGATTAATTATAGTTAATCATTGCTTACTCAATAATATTGCACTTGCAACTTTACTTTACTTCTTTCTTGAATACTGTACTGTCAGTCGCGTGGTATGACCAACGTTTCGTAATCCGTCGGAGCTCGTGTCACCTGTCCAAACTTAGATTTAAACGAGTGCTTAACAGCAGGCTCGGTACTTTTGAATTCAAATCGCTGTACAAGATTTGTGAAGATTAGGAACATCTCCATTCGTGCTAGGATTTCGCCAACGCACATTCGTGGACCAAGACCAAATGGAACGAGAGATGGATTTTTGATGAGTTTTCCATTTTCCCCGATGAATCGCATCGGTCTGAATTCCATGGGCTTATCCCAATGCTTCTGGTCGAGATTTGCTGAGTAAAGATTACCAACAATGATTGAATCCTTGGGAATTGTGTAGCCTTCAAGTGTGGTTTCTTTGGTATTGGTGTGAAAGATAGTGAATGGTGCTACGTTTGAAATTCTTTGTACTTCAAGCATCATTGATTCCACAAAAGGCATTTTACCTCTGTCATTCCACAAAATATCCTTCCTTCCACATTGCTGTTGTATCTCCTCGTAACACTGCCTCTGGACATCTGGGTACTCTATAAGGTAAAGGATTAACCAACTAATGGAGTTCATAGTTGTCTCCGAACCTGCAACGAACAAATCTAGTATCGTCCTGTACAAATTTCCAGTTGTAAAACCGACTGTGGTGGCATCGTTTTCATTTTTAGACGTTTGAATATAAAGATCAACAAAATCGCGAACATTGTTTAAATCAAATGTCTCTTTATGGTGATCAATTTTGTCATAGATATGGCTGCGAATATAATCTATACAAAACCTGTTTTTTTGTCGTGCTTCAAATTCCTTTTTAAAAATTCTTTTACTGATGAAGTCCGGAAAAGCGTTACTTGGATTCCAATGTCCAGGACCGCGAAATATTCCGTCTAAAGCTGATATAAGTTGCGAAAAATTACCATCGTTGTATTCAAACCTTGATCCAAATATAATTCCGTAAATAATATTGACTATCATTTTCGAAGCCAGTGGTTGCATATTGACAGGTTTACCGTTGGATTCCCGTATTACTCTGGATACTTCATTGGTCTCCATTAATATCTTTTCTTCCAGCGACGATTTACCGACTCCAAAGTCACGAAGTGACTGCAGAGCAAATCTTCGCATCAACTTCCACTCTTTCCCACTTTCCCATAAAATGCCTGCAACATATAAAAAACACGTGTTCACTTTACTTTTTAATTTTGATAGTTGGTATGTAAAATCAAACGAAATAAGTCGACATAACTCATTCTCTATTGATTTAACTTGGATACATATTGCGTATCATCCTATCATTTATATAAGCGTCATTTTTAAAATGATATACTTATGTAAATTGTATAAATATACATTATTTATTGTAGAACAAAATACTTATAAATATCAACTTCTCTCACCTTTTCCTTCTTTTGTAGAATACTTCGCAGCTGGAATCCAGCTTGGCCTTGTACTAAATTCGTCACTCTGCTTGACGAATGCTTGGTATAAAGTTTTATATCCTTGTAAATATATAAAGTTGAAGGCACCGGACTTCAGTGATATTATATTTCCATATTTCAATGAGGCTTCCATCATTATTTCGAAAAGATGTTTTGTCATTGTCTGCCGAAAAAACAATACGTTTCCTATCAGCGGTAGAAGGTATGGACCGGGTGGTGTGTTCTTGTTCTTCAGCATTGCTAGTTTTGTAATGAGCATAACTAGACCAAGAACAAATAACGTCTTCAGATCGAGGAACATTGAAAGTAATCCAACAAACGAAAACATAATGAAAAGCTAAACTCCTGAGTACAGACACAACACACAGCAAGTCAAGCTAACAGTGTTACGATTCAATTTTGATTTTAACCAACTAACTGACGGAGTGTTCTAAATGCTTAAGTTGAGTCAGTGCACTGGATAGATAAATTAAAGTTAGCAAACGTTTATCTGAACGCATGTTATCGGAGATTAGATTATAAGTGTTTACTCACCTGTATTACCCGGCCTTGATAAATATAAGCGATACACACATAATGCATGATTTAACGGAAACATACAATCACGCATCTCTTTCTATTTGGATATGTATTGACCATAACGCAAATAATCTATATTTACATATTTACATCTAAACATGAAAAGTAAAAACAAACAGCAGGCATCCCTGCTAAGATTTACCTAAAAGGATAAAGTAAAGTAAAACTGGAAGAAAAAAAATAGACCTTCATGACTTCATTACCACCACTTTTTAAAAGAAACGGTTTTGTTCAAAAATAAAACTTAACGACAATAATGTGTAGCTTCAAACTAATATTGACCATGGTAGGTAAAAATAACAATATACTTAGCAAAAAACGAAACATCCCTCCCTATTTGAGTAACAGTTTACAGAAAGCCAAAAATATTATAGTTATAAATCATAATCAAATATAAAGTTTATTCATTAGTCATTTCACTAAATCAGGCTAGCACGAGCACTTTCATAGTGATACCATGGGGACATGGGTGGTGGTCAAAATAAAAAAAATATCACAAACTATCAGACACTCGTTGTTTAATGATAAGGTCATCGATTTGATTCAGAATTTGTCACGTGCATCAATTTTCGCTATAAACGAATGTAATACCATTTGCAGGTGTGTATGCAATGATTTTACAGCGCCACGATGCGTTAAACGCAAACCCTATGTATTGAGCAAATTCCTCCATTCCCGCTTCAACGCCTGTGTCAGATCCCAAAGAATATCGTTACTGTGGTTGCTTTCGCTTTATGATCCAGCTATTCTCAAGTTTGGTAAGGATTAGAGGAAACTATCGGCCATGTGAAAACATTTATCTGTGCCAAATATTGCCTGGTGAACCTTGTCTGCCCTTCTCCAGTTCAGATGGCGTGGCAACGCGGTGATTTCGGGTCATTATTTGATCAGTATATGTGCGCCGTGCTCTGATTTGTTGCAAACGATTACCAATAGTCTCTGTCGAGGCAGGATGCCGCCCAGCAGTGAAAGTAGCGCGCAACCGACGTTGACATAAGTGCGTCAACGTGATGTAATAGTTTGCTCCGGTCATCGTCTCTTGGGGTTTATCAGGTCGCTGCAGACAGTTAACAGACCTGGCAAAGCCGGTAACGTGCCTCAAGATGCCTAATCGGTTTGCACCAATCACCCGAACTGACGCACGACCGTCATGGCCATCTCCCCACCCACTATTATCCCAATTGTGTCCGTTTTTAGAAGTCCGTTGCATGCTGGAAACTGTAAAAGACTAAAAAAATGAATTAATTTTCAAATTGACCTCTATTGCATGAATCGTACGACTCGGACTGAAATACATATCGGCCACATGTACACAGTGTACATGAGGTAAACTTCATATGATCGTATTCTCAACAATATACACTTACAATTGACACGTAACACAAACACTGACAGAGCTACGTCGGTTATAAAATAGGAACGTTTCTATTTTTATGAGTATATAAATAACAAAAAAGGGTACCACACTTCCAGTTCAATTATTTTCATATATTACAGTTTTAACACCTATTTCCACTTTTCAAATCAGACTTAAACCTTTCTTTTTAATATTTATCGTTCCATATTAAACATCTTGCACCGATTTAACATTGTATCAGTATTCCAACACATCCTGCCAATACCCCCACTTGCACTGCGCCATTGGGAGTATATCATAGACACTCTGCCAATATCCGCACACACTGCCTCATCGGGAGTACATACATGACTGACCTATTATACAAGAAAACGATTCAGCACCAGAAAAACAAATGCATATGTTATAACCGGACATACCATAACCAAATTTAGAGAACATCTTATAAGGAAGAATTCTGGTGTACATGTTTTTTGTTTTAAGATAAAAATACATCCTTATACTTTAATTGCAGATTGTGTTACACTTTTAGCTGCCAATTTGTAGTTCATCTGCTCAATATTTGTACGATTTATTTTCTAGTTTTAAATTAAACTACTTCACAAATGGATATTTGGAAGCACCTTTAGATTTTTGAAACTGTTCTTCAACATTAAGTCTAAATTACATGCTTTTATATTGCTCACGATATTGCATTATTCAATTACCGTTGTTAATCTTTTTTTTCTTTCTTTTTTTTTTCTTTTTTTTTTAATTTCAATCACTGAAAATTTATCCATTTAATCACCCCGTAATAGGTCTGTAAGGGTCAGGGTGGGCCATCCCTCAACAAACCGTACAAATATATGTATCAGTCAAGATGTAACATACATTCATATATAGATATATACACTGAAAGGAAAAAAGCATACTTTTTTTTTTTTTAAATTATTTCATTATTGGCTAAGTTTATTCATGTGATGAAAAAATTAACTGATTTTGTCTTATTGTTTTGCTTTGAAATGAATTAAATGTTTGATTTTGATTCAACAATATGATGAAATATAAATATATAAATTTATATTATATGCAATACATTTATTGTTCCTTGACCTGTCGAAGTTTATAGGTATGCATACTTTCTTTTTCCTTTCACCGCATATACATATATACATTAATATAAAAGGGACACCCAAGTCTCAACAAATTATACACTGCAGCTCGAGCTAAAACAAAAATCAAATAGAAATAAAATATAATTTGACGCAGCAGATGATAGTATAAGAAAATTATGTTGTCTAATGACTTCAGGAGATTTTTCTCTCTTAAGTCTATAGTGGTTGGTTTGGTGTAGGACCTTACTAAATATTATTTTGGTGTATTCCGTTTTTTGTGTGTCGTTTGTACGGACATTAATTTAGAAATGTCTATATTGACAAAACACTGTTTGTTTTACATATGATATGTACAGTGGTAAACTAAATATATATGGCGAGGGCGAGTGGTTTAGGTGCCAGTATTTAGAGGAAGGACTGTGATTGAAAAAAATAATGTGGTTGTATAAATGTTTATGTTCACTGGGTTTATAAAAGCTGATGAAAAATATATTACAAAAAATGAGAGAAAAATATCGAAAGAAAAAATAATAACGAAGAAACATACAAAAATACAGAAACATTACAAACATCAACCCCTATAGAATCCACACTGCATCACTATACACATTGTTTAATCTAAAACATGACAACGATTTTATTCAGATTTATCTTGAGGTCTTATTAGACTTGTATGCGTTAAAAACTGTTTTCACCACCAATAAAACACAAAACTATTATCTTTTGAACAGATAATTTCCATTAAATACTTACAAATACATGTAAGGTTGTAAATAGTTTAAATTCAGAATAACCATTTATTAAAATACAATTCTCTGTATTCTGTTTTACTATTTTGTCCATCTGTGTATCCTTCGTGGACTTCAAATGCCATCTAAAGGTGTTTTGTTTCTGATATTATATAATGATAGTCATCCACTAGGTATAATACTGTGTCAACTCATTATCTTCTAAATTCCTTGAATCATTTAGATGTAACTTGGCACACATATTCACCTCATAGAGGAGAATCCTACCTACCACATTGTATTGGAAGGCCTCTATTTCCCCTGACGCTCATTTTATTATCTAGAAAAGCAAAAACTGTTGGACAACAGCGTTAACTCGGCAATTCCAGCCTGATAACATAACCGTTTTTACTAATTACAAACAGCATCTCTAGATCTGTGTCGGCGAAATCATCTTGTATGATAGCAATCTAGATAATACATGTATAGAGTTAAAAGACAAAATATGACCTTTTCAACATGTAATATAACATTGACCTTTAGGTTAGACTCTCAATATGTTACATCATGCCTCAGAATACAAACATTCACATTTCTACCAAGTTCCAGACCAATGAATGTAAGCAATACACGCTTAGGAACAACTTACACCAACATTTTTATAACAAAATATGAACTTTTCACCCTGCAATATGATTTTTGCTAATGAAATAACTGCATAGAGAATGAGTTTCAGTTTTTGCTTTTACTGTGCTTTTAAATGCTTTATTTGTACTGCTTTATAGTATTAAACTGTTTCAGAAATATTCCAAACTCATAATATTCGCACAATATGAAACACATTTCTTACTACAAAAGGGATATAACAAATTGTTTTTAGATATCTGCTCTGAGTGTTTTTCTCCCCATTTGTGTGTTTAACCAACATACATGTATGTTCTAGCATCAACACAGCCATACGTGTACGAATGCATATACACATAACATATATTTTTATCATGCCATTTTCGTTATAGATCCTGACTCATTCTGCATGTGAAACACAAATTACCTGGACCTAAATTCATCAAAAATTTGAGTCTGCGAATCGGACTCAGACTCAAAATCTAACATTTTTCCAAAGCTCTATAAACATAAATTATGGGTTAGAAATGTGGTCCTGTGACATTTTAACTAATCATTAAAACTACTTGTTTGTACAAATAAACATAGTTAATTACTTGTTTGATAGACGTTATTTGAATCTTAAATTTTTGGCATTTTGAATCTGAGTCTGAATCTCGGACTCAATATATTCATGAATTTGGGTCCTGGTTATCGTTATTGTCGTCAGAACTTTTGCAAATCACTTCTAAAATATAACATGAACTCGGCACAAAAAGTTCACATTCAGATAACTAGTTGCTTGGGAGATGTCGCCTAAACAACTTTCGTCAATAGGTAATGCACGTTATAACAATAGTTTTGTTAATCGCTTTGTTCCGTTGATTGTTTTGCATGATCTTGTGTTATATCATCGAACCCAAGAGCGGATGTTTACGTGGTGAGCACTGTATCCACTTATGCTTAGTATTGGTTATACCCAGGAAGACTTCCAGCGTGATTTGTTTAAGCTGTAATTAATTGTCTTACAGCCGAAATAAAAATAATTAGTGCCAAAAAATTAATATTTTATCTTTGGAAGCCGAGCACAAAGATGCCTTCTATAGTGATCGTGCGGCCTATTTACAATTTTGTTCTATGATCTTTGTTAAACTGTTGACGGTGATTCCATTTCCTCCGACCGATAAAATAACTCCAAATATACCGTAATGAAAGCATACACTTTCCACTAAAATGTCATGAAAAACATACGACTACTGCATTAGTATAGCAACGGTAACATATTCCCCCTTCAGCGTTCCAAGCGACGATAAATATATTTTTGGAGCTAGGTTGTTGTTTTTTGTAAAATGCACGATTTCAGATTGACCTTCGATTCGGAATTAAATGTATTAATTAAAATGTGGACTGAACTCGCGCAAAGGCTAATTGTTGTACTTTCTTATTTCGTCTTTCTCAAAAATCGGTCATTTTATATTGACATTAATTTTGCGCTATTATACGAATGTGTGTTTTTTTCTTCTTATTTTATACATATGCTATTAAATCAGAACTTATAGTATGTCTGCCAAATTTAAAGTAGTATCTATAACGACGAAAAACATACTAAATATTAGTTTTCGATTTGTTCGATTTTTTGCGTTGTTCACGCGATTTGGTCAGAAACACGTTTTATGGGAGTCGTCTCAAAAGCAGAAAGGAGGTATCCCGTGTTATACTATATTGTTTGCTGTTTCTGTTTCTTTATCTATCAACTGCAGTTATTTTGGTTTATTATAAAAATGCATCTGTCAAATATGTTGCTTTATATGATTTCTGCTCGTGATATATTATATTGAAGCCTTCTGTTGCTAACAACTAACATATTAACTATGATCATGTGTTTGATAGGTCACTCATGAATGTGTTCGTTTATGATATCAAAAATGCATACAATAAAAAAAGAATCAAGAAGTATACAGATATGTCATCACATACAAAATATTAGAAAACATCAATGGATCTATTTAAATCAAAACAATATTCTAACTATTATATCAAAATTATTTTCCAACTGTCTTTCAAACTGTATGACCTCATTGGTAAATCTGTATATCATATTCTGACAAGATATTAAAGAAACACGGCATGGTGGGCAAAACTTTGCACGACTTAACTTCACTTAAAGATATTCAGGCCTTTGATTTTAAAACGGTTTTACGCACAAACTAGCGCACAGATACATATTTTACTCTTTCATTTAAAAAGAAATAAGATAGCGTGTGCTTGCGAACACAAACACGAGTGCGCACAGAACAATCGATATTAAATCACACATTTACACAGCAATAAGACATTTATTTTTACCGTCTACTTTTGAAACTAATGACGCTCTGCAATTACTGTTACGCAGATGCTATGTCGATGTGATTAGGTATTGATCATTTCCCTGCAAACCCACTAATCACTGAGCCCAAGAGGTGAATTAATCGAATAATACGTAATAAAAAAAGTTATAGTGGATTTAATGGAGAGCACCATTACAAAAAAAAATCTGGCGCCAATGTTAATAATTTCCCTATTTTATTTTATGTTTATTTTCAAAATAAGTAAAAAATATGAGAGAGTGGGTGATAGATTGAGTGAGCGAGTGCATAAATGAAGGAGTGAGTTAGTGAGTGTGTTAGTTATTGAGCATCTAAATTAGGAAAGAATGAAGAAAGGAAGGAAGCAAATACATGTATGTTATTATGTTTAGTGACACGTGTAATAACGATAATATATTATATGCAGTGGAACGTTTCAGAATTCATGATACACTATGTAAATTAATGAAAATCTCTATTCTACAATAATTCGGCAAAATGTCTTATCAAAGCATGATAAATTACTTTAATTACACAGTGCCTTTATTTTGCCAACATATTTTGAAAATTGCTCAAACAGAAATGACGTCAGATTAATAACGTAATACACTTACACATACGACGTCTTCCCCGCAAAAATAACGTTGTCACTTGAATATATAATTGATTCTTTTGATTAAGCTTGTATGAATTTAAACATGTAGATTTCCAATTTTTATCTTCTTTTTTTGAGAAACTCAATATACAATAAGCTGTTTTTATACATACGGTAGTTTTGTACAATACGAAATGTATTTGGACTACTAATGTACCGAACAATGTTTAATAACCTAATAATAGTCTGTATGAATTCTAGAAACCGCTGTGACAAGTCATTTATTCTCAACAAATCAATTGAGAACGTTTCCTCTAGATTGCGCAGATCTAATACCGATTGCGTCATGTTATGAAATTCTATCTCCGGTTTTCATTGATCAAATATAATAGCCCAAACCATGAGAACATTCTAATTATAGTATCAAATGGAATCGAAATGATATATATATATATAACAGAGACGGAAGGGTTGGATTCATCGAAAATTCCGAAATGAATTGTTAATGGGAATGGATGAACACAGACTGGATGAATACAGAACATTGCAATCATAGGGTATATTTGTATAAAGGTATTTAGGCAAAGGTCAATTGCTTAAAATTCAAACATTGCAAATAATTTGTAAATGGGCATTGTAACTATATCATTTATTTACTTCAAAATATATTCATGTATGTAACATATATATGTTCGCTCTTGTATTGCTGCGTGTATGTATTGTATTGTTTGTGTAAAATACCATGAACTGTATATGTTAAAGTTATATTGAATAAAATTGTGTTCTGTTCTGTTATAAACAAACATAAATGTGACAACAGTTGTGACAGTTTTAGGGAGTTTAGTGAGGAGAAAGCCAATAGACAGCTTACGCATTGTTCACGGGTATTGCCAACTTTTTCTTCCCTTGTCATAACATTACTTAATTAATTAGCGAAGTAATCTCACATTCTCAGAAGTTCCCATATAAAAAAATGAAAACCTCACATTCAGTTAATATAAACTGTACTCATGTTATATTGATATATATATATATATATATATATTACAAAATAGCCAAAGTGTCAGGTCATACGTTCTAACATCATGAGTTAAGAACCTTCAATACAAAATATGTATATAATACATGTATAAATATTGAAATCATCAAATCAAAACTGAAATAGGTAAATACATGCAAAAGTGAGAGTCGTTACGTTTTACAAGATTACGTTGTTATCTAAACATAAAAGAGAGGATGCTTATTTCTTGTCAGATTATAGTAAGTATACACTGTCTACTATACTTCTAAACGATTTCTTCAAATCGATAGAGAGAGTTACGGATGACAAGCTACTTCATTGTTAAAACGGAATCTTATTTGATACGATGTATGCCAAGTTATGTAACTAGAGATAATACGATCCATTTCCAGGTTTTGCTTAACTTCAAATATCGGTCATGTGAGAATTCTCAATATTTTGTATTACGAATATTCTCCACTCACGCTTGATAAATATATTAATAAGCTTCAAATATTGGTTAAATTTTAGGGGACTTTTGTTTATCTTATTTTCTATATTTTTCTACTATGGTGACAACTCATAAAACATCAGGGGCCACATCAGTTGTCGAGGGAGAAGACCATGCTTGAAAACCAATGCCTAGAAAGTCATGTTATTGTAACACGCTACCATATTGTTTTCGCTAAGAGAATTGTCAAACCACTATCCGAGACTACGATTGTGTTGTTGACCAGGGATGGAATCATTTCTCCCTGAACTGTCATGCCTGCATGCGTCCAGATCTTGCTCTTTATCAGTATGATGACCCTTGACTTCCGGGATTTGTGTGACTTCATGCTCTGTGGTGCTGTCTAGTTTAAGAAAGATATAACAGTATTGCAAAAGTTTATTCAACAAATGTCAAAATGTCGAGAACAAACTTTATAGAAAATATGAATAGCAAATAAATGGTGACAAAATTATCCTTAGCATGCACCGAAATAACGATTTAATATGCTTATAATGATAAATAGTTGAGTTTGTGCCAGTAATCGTTGACAGTTTTAACCGACTTTGAGTTTATTATGCACAGAGTAAATGTCACGTTATGCCTAACCTTCCATTTCCAGAAACATCAAAATATTTTAGTTATCACATTTTTAATCAATATATTACATTACAGTCATTTCATGGTAAGCATAACATGGTATGTGTGTATCTTTTGATTTCCATTTTGCAAAGTAAGCTGGTTGTTGATTGGTTCGATACTTGAGAGAGATGCTTAAAACAAGCGCAAAATATAATATTCTCTTTGTTTTATTAAAGATAGGACAAGCAACATGATATCTTATAGTTACTTTGAAATATTAATATCAAACGATGCTACAAGATATTATGTTGAACTTCGTTTTCAATACAGCTTCAGGAATATCAACAATGGCATTTTCTAGAGATGTAACTGAATGCTTATTAATGTATTGTGTAGTTAATGAAATACTATAGACACATACACGCGAACGAGCATGCACGCATGCAAGCACACACACAGCATACACGCATCCAGATACGCACCCTTACACACACAAACACACACGCGCGCGCGAATATATGCAATATGGTTGTACACTATATAAAAACAAACGTCTAATTTATTGTATAAAGATTTATTTCGTGAAAATGAAGCGGCAATGTAAGAATTATATAGATATACCAAATATTGAACTAAATAAACCAAACATATAACTAATATATTTACCATCAATTTTAAAATATCGATCACTGTTTTATATACTGCGGTAGCTAGTAACTTAATCAACTTTAGAAGATATAAAAATATAAACCAATTCTTGAAGCAAAAAAATTATTTATTAATTATTCAAATGAAATAATGTCTATTGTTCAATCTAATATAATGAGAAGCAGTAATAACAATCCGGAAATTATTGTTATTTTGAGAGACATATTGACGGCAAGGAAACAAAGTGCCGTAAACAATTCAGTACTGGCCATTATATCCAACAATTCAATACTGCTATATTTATAACCATCAAACATTAGCATTAAGAAACAGCGTGTAATAAAGAATAACAATTTTGGAAAAAAACAAAAACGTATGCAATGAGTGTACGGCGCGAAATGCTCTCGAGCGAACTCATATTGAAATATACATAAAATAAAACAACTCCTGAAAACTTGAAACTGATGAACATGTCTTTATTTATTAAGATATTAGCCATATATAAGGACGACCTTGTTCAGACTGCGGGAAAAGCATCGTTAACAAACTGATAGTTAATAGATGGCAGTTACCCCTTAGATGTATTTGGTACTTTTGCGACCCGACATCCGTATAAATGGTCAACACATTAATGTCTTTTACTACGTTGCTTTAATCAGAATAACTCCAGCATAACTACAATGATTGCCGTATCACAAAACAATTCATGTTATTAATTGGTATTCACTGTTTGATAATGACGCAATCAAAGTGACACATAATAAAATCATTGATACATTTTAATAACTTTTTTTCTGAATTTATATATTTACTTGATGCTTATATAATACTATAATAGCTTACGAATGTTAACAAACTCTTACTATCGTTTCTACTTTGGAAGGGGTGTTCAGCACAAGATTGACCTTGTTATCTCCTCAAATAAAGTTAACGAATTATATATATAAAAATTTGACGTATCGAATACGCTGACAAATATTCTGCTACGGAAATAAATATCAAAATGTTCATATTAAATTTTGCAAAATCGTCGCCCGATGGACGCGTCATGCATAACTGTCGAAACAATTAGAACCGTAATGTTATAATTAGATCAGTGGTGTACAAGGGAGACCTTTGAGCAAACAAACGAGAGTTTTCATTTAATAAGTATGCAACTTGTTATTGTATTATGTGTTAGTGTCTATTAACAAACTTTAATGTGTAACAATTTCCAGTTACCTCCTCATTGTAAATGTAGAATGAGTCTAGCGTAGAACAGAAACTAGGAAAATTTAACATTCATTACAGTTCTTCTCTTTAAGTGACAGGAGTAAAAAGAACTGATGACCTTGGATCCCTTTTGGTTAAAATATCATAGATGAGTAGTAATACACTTAAACGCCCAGTCAGGTTGGTCCAGGCTGAATTTGTGCAATTAAAGAACTAAATATTTGGGAAACAGTAATCTGGTCGATGTGATGGTGTTTTTGATGAGTACACATTTAAGAAACCATAAACCTTTAGTTACCAGCGGACACGTTGAAAGGATTTAGAATTGGATTTTTTCTGTTTGAAGACAGGTGAAAGCAGTTAAACAATGTTTTATTTGAACAAAAATTAGCGTAAGCTTTAAAGTTGCATATTCGATATATAAATAAACAAACAGACCGTATTTCAATTTTTGGTCAAGACCTCTTTGATAGAGAGAAGTAACAAACACACAACAAACTTTAATTGGGAATAACAGTCACTGGTCAACACTTCCAATAGTTATTATAAATGAAATTTACATAAATAAATACAACATAATATTCTTAACCACATTGAAATGTAGTTATCACATTTTCAAACAAACATTTTAAACTCGACATATATACCTTTAAAGTGAACTAATATTAATACAAAACTATATTAAGGTGCATAGCTGAGGTACATTGACATTCATGAAAAAAAGTGTTTCATTTTTAAAACAACATTTAATTTGAATAGTGGTCCAAGTCATTAACACAATACTACCGACCATGCATAAGGGAGCTGTAGTATTAATGGTGAAAAATTGATACATGTAAAATCGCATGCTTGTGAAAGATCACTAGCACAATGAGAAGCAAATAGCCGCGACAAATTAGACAATTCTGACAATGACAAATATCTGGAATTAGCCTATGACTAGTAATAATTGATTTAAGGTATATGTTTATATAAAAGGGAGATAATTCAATTCACAACAACGCAATTTCCGATTTTTGGGATTTTTGAAAAAATCGGAAATTCCGTTGTTGTAAATTTAATTATACCCCTTTATGAAATAAAAAATATATAAATTCACTGTATCTTAATGATACAATGGGTTTCTAAATCTGTCCTTTATGTAGCATGTGAGTAGTCATAAATCCTTAACTGGATCCTACTTATTTATGTGTTGCATATAAATCCATAGTATATTAGTCGTTGTTGACACCAAATTTATTGGTTTGACAGAGACTTTGATACTGTATATATGGTTTGCATTTTAGCTAGGTGTGCTCGCCTTAGTCTGGTCTGTACATTTATGTCTGGTTATTCACAAATAGTTCTCTCTCTCTCTCTCTCTCTCTCTCTCTCTCTCTCTCTCTCTCTCTCTGTAGGAACCACTAAATCCAGAAAGCATGGTTATACAATATATATATATATAATTTAATGAATAAGATCATGCATGCTTCAATTGAGAATAATAAATTATTTTATTCATGCTATACAAAACCATATATTTGAATTTATTATGACATTGCAATGTGAATTTTCCAATGTTTCAATTCCATTTAAACGATGACCTTTATGTTTTTATCTCATGTTAAGGTGGTTTATAATAAGAGAGAGCCATTTACATTTGGCTTCCAACAAATATATGGTCATGCTTAACCTTTTAAGCGTATACATTTCTTTAAACATAGCCGCAAAAATCATTTTTTAAAGAGTAAATATTCTTGCGTTGTCTGTTTTGTTATAAAAGTATCATCAGCAAAGTGAATTTGTACAGCAAGAGGTAACCAAGGTAACGACATATTTAAGAGTCATTATGCAATGAATAAAAGCCAACAAAGAGACGAACTTTGTTAATCAGATGACAAAAGGAAAGCAAGAAAATATTAGACGCGTACAAATGTAATGGGCGAATTATTATTGATTTAATTGAAAACTGACACTTACAAGTTTGGTGACACAAAATTGTTTCATTTGCAGTTAACAAGAAACAGGTGTAACCGGCGTACAAGATATATTTTTACATGAGCGTGATTTACACCCCTTTACACATAGTATAAACTTAACAAAGTCAAAAGTAGCAATGATCGTAAATCACAAAAACAAATCTGAACAATAAAATCTTATTTACAAACTGAACGAAACAATTCTAAATAGATTTTGATGTTATTCAAATGACATACCATTTACTAAAATTATTTATGATGATGACGTTTAATTATTTATTACATAATAGAAGACAAAACATAATAAACACATATGAATTTATTCGATGTGGTTCGTATCTATTCTAGTTGTTAAATGGCAGAGACATACTACGCTATATAAAATCCCTATCGAGAACATGAAATGGGAAATCAATTTGATTGGCGGAAAATGCATCACCTGATTATGAAAAGTATACACTGGACATTCATGTTATACTTTCGATTATTATAGATTATGCAATACTTCAAATTATATGTATGTACCATAGCAGTCATATGATAATTTACAGAAACACACACGTCCATCAATGTTTTAATAAACATTAACCTTTTATAATTTGAAGAAGTAAAGCATGTTTTTCAAAATCACCCTTTATCTATATTTGTGTGCCCTTTTACGGATTTAGTGGTTAATAGAACTCTGAGTCTTTGGACATGTTTTTACGTGTAAGTCAATGTATTAATTGATATACTAATATTCATCTACACAACGTATCGAAAGTTTTGCAATATCAAAACTACGTGAAGATGGATACTTATTGTAAATGGGTTATGTTAGAATTTTTAATGTTTGCGACGTGTTTCAATTTCGCTGAAACAACTGACAAATCAGAATGTTCATTTCTACAGTCCAAGTAATAATTTAAGATGCATAGTCAATAAACAACGTGATTATCAGATTCTTAGTATATATTAGTGTCCATTAATGGATCCACCGAGTTTATGTCATAAAAGGTGATGTTGATTTCGATCCATTTATATTGTATTTAGTTTTTCTTTTCTTCTAAGTTATTTCAGTTCCAAATTATAACTATCGTTTGAATTATAAGATGAGAAATGTAACAATGAAAGTTCATAATTTAATATAAGATTCTCCTATTTGTACAATTATAAATTAGTTATTTAAGTAAAAAAGTAACGCCAAGATAGATGAACATACGACATATAGGTGAATAAATGATGTAAGTTACAATATTCAAACAATGATTTGGCGCCATAATACCGTGTGAATGCAACATATATAATGTATCAGTGAAATTAAAGGCTGCTTATAAAACAGCTGAGATGTTTAATTGTTTTACTGAATACAATATAACCGTGTTATATATGGGATATTTTACATATGTTTCTTACTGAAGAATTCAGACCATTGAACTATATTCATTTCAAATTACTTGTTAAAAAAGATAAAACTTGACATGATTAAACATATTTTAAAAACAGCATTGTGACGGTTATTTTTAATTAAGTATAATGCCATAATATGCGTTACACATAATGATACAAAGTGAAACCAGTACAATGAACATTTGAACGAGTGCGTTTCCGAGTGTTATATAATACGACATCTTTATGTGCATAAGACAACAACGTTGTTTAATTGTGAGCAAGTTATTTTAATCAACAAAGTCCTTTCACTGTAACTCCTCTATTTTACATTCATCATCGAACGGCAAACACAAATATGTATAGCGATAATGTCAGACATAAACTGGAAAAACTGTAATTGATTTTCGTTGCTGGGTTACAACCATCAAAATTGCAGGTTTCAAGGCATCCTTCTATGTCTTCAAGCCGATTACCCACTTCAAATTGGATCAATCCACAATGACTTCCCCAGTCCTTCATCGTGCACTGTCGCACAATAATTGTCGTGCCATCCTCTATAAACAGCATAATAAATAAACCATCAATAGAATAATAACGAAGTTTCAATAAATTTTCAAATGAATTTATAAGGCTTCAGATTACAATATAACCGTCTGGCATTTGGATGTTAAAACTGTTTAAACAGTTGGGATTAAGTGCACTGCCCTACTCTTTCTAAAATCAATAAAACGTGTAAATTTAGATAAATGGTTCCAAGTAAACACTGATGCAGTTTCCCCACACTTCTAGGCATCAAGGCTACGGTAAACCTGTATACGTGGCTACAAGAAAAAAGATGCAGTGGTTTACAAATTCAAAACGTTCCACATTTCCTAGCATCAACATCACGGTAAAATTACATTAGAAGAGTGGTAACATGTAATATAAGGCGATGAAGCCAAAAACTAATTTTCAATTATGTTATTCACTCAATATTCATTTAGAATGTGTATGGTATTACAGAATAGATAATATATACAGTTAATATTGGATCAAAATAAGGTCACCATTACCTATACTTCTAAATGTTTTTATTTATGAACAGTTCTTTTAAAAAACAAGAAAACAAAGAATGGAAACTAAAAAATTCTGATTAAGTATAGCTAGATTATAAAAGTGTTATTTCTAAAAATTCTACAATAAATAGACTAGATATAAAATATGAACATGTGGACTCTACAAATAATACATGTATATGTTTCGGTAATTAAGCAGATTTACCAATTTTACCATTTTTGACCATTTTACTATGAATCATTATCAAATTACCGGATGTCTTGTTTATAAATAATATACATATATCATGTTATTTTTGTCTTTGATGTAACCTGTTATTCGCTCTGGTGTGTTTCTTTGGATTTTGATGGAATATTTTATATTAAATAAATGTCTTAATTTTTATCATAAACAATTAATATTTTGTTTAATTGCTTACTCAATTAATATGTTTTGTTATTCGTGTTCGTATTTATTATGCGCATAATGAATACTTATTATGAGTACGTCTGTCATATTAACATGACAGTTTGCGTTTGTTAAACATACAATCCTGTTTGTCAAAATTTATATAAATAATAAAAAATACATATATATGCGCAGCTGGTCTTGCCGATTGCTAAAGCGATTCGAATCTAATTGAAAGGACGCTGGTCAGCTGTTTGAACGAGATAACAATACGAACGGTAACAAAAATGCTACAAATGACCAATATTAGAGCAAATTTGAAACATTAGGACAGCGTGAGTTTAATGAGGAGGCATTTAAACTGTCGCTCAGCTCTTGTAACAAAGAATTTACTCTAAATTGAGAGCACATTTTGCATAGCAGTTCAATGAAGATAATGAATAAATTGGATTGCATTAATGAAAAAAGAGTAAGCTAGATTGAAGCTGTCAGTTTTCTTCACGATGTTTTTTGTTCTTGTCAGTCCTGTCTTCGCACGATTGTTAAGCAGAAAAAGCATTTATTTGATCAGGATAATTAAATTGTTATTATTGATTGTACCAATGAGGACTGCCTGTGAGATTTCAATGGCCCTGATGCGAGAAACAAACTCAGGCTAATACATCTGATATAGCCCGGGTGTCATTTATAACAATGATAAAAATAATAAAAATGGTACTAATAATAATATTACTATTAATGATAATAGTGATAGTATTAATGATATTAATAATGATAATGATAATAAAAGTGATTTATCATGGTTAAAAACGTGACAGACTACACTATCTTGGGTTAAATGACGACGTGTGTGAGCACGTGGAAAGAGCGTGCACCCAATTATTAGGTTTAGGTTTCACAAATACGTGTGGCAAGACGTTAAGCTTTGTTTCGATTCTGGTTAAAATATGTAGTGACTGTTCTAATAATTGCATTTTTATCAAGTGTGTTTACATTTGTTTTGAGGTGAAAGTATTATGTGAACGTTGATTCTCCCGTCCGTTGAACATAACAATAAAATGTAATATCTGATGAAAGGAACCAAGAAGCGCAGAACACAATGTCATCCAGACGGAGAAACTAGTTGCTTAAATATCTTTATAGGGGATAGTGAAATATGCAACAACCTCACGTTCCCTAGAGTACCCGGGCAATATTTCCTATAATCCCGACCAATACTTACTGTGCTTCATTAATCCAACAAATCAAACATGAAAACAACACTGAGTCCTGGGTCAAAGTATGGGGGTCATCACATAGCAGGTATTTGGTGTTGTAATAGTCATAGTCTGTGGGTCCGTTAAATAACATTTGTTACGAGCACGCTGATTGGTCAGTTGCTTCAGGGAACGTTTGATTGACGTTTTAGTTTAGTAAGTGTTCAATTGCTATGAATGATGGGACAGGCATGGAATTCCCTGTTTTTCTTTTCCATTGGTGGTTGATATACCTGATTGGGGAGATATCAGGATCTAAGATAGACTATAATAGTCAAGTCATTAATATGTGGTTAAGGATCCCTTGGAAGCAAAGAACATTTCCAAAAGAACAAAGCAACGTACTCTGTTTACTTGAATATGTGCATAAATGGTAATGTCGAACAACACGGAGTTAGAGTCATGATTACAAGGAACCAGAAATACGAACAGTCAATGGAATATGTTGAAATAATTCCTTACACTGCCAAGGAAACATTAACAGTGATGAAAGGAAACAACAACATTATCGTCTACTCACATTACCAGCTAGGAAACTGATTTTCTTTTCTTCCCAAACTTCTAGAACATTAGTTTAATATTTACGTCAATTTTATCTTAAATCCCCTAGTCAGAATCTCCTTAAAATGATCATTAGATAATAGAACACGTTAAGTCAAGTTTACTTCTAATCAACTAGTTGCAACAGCATACATATTATTTCTCAGCAAAGAAGATCATCGGTCTATCGATATATTAGATCAACTTTAAAATTTATTTGATAATCTTAATTCAATTATTTTCAAGGAAATACAATTAGACAATTTCGGTTGCAGGTAATGTATCCAACATAAAATTGCATATCCAACTTAAAAAAAAAGTCTTTAAATCCACATATATATCTAACAAGGTCTGAGGCGATAGACGTTCTTAATTGCATTGAAATAAACTAGTTCTAGTACAGTGGTAAAAATTGTTAGTATATGACTGAAAGATAAAGATTTTACTTAAACACAACTATATATAAACTATATATAAACAATGGCATTACAAACACACACCCACCCACACACACACGTAGTCTGGTATACCATTCTTACTGAGGGGTTTTCCTATATAAACTATACTTCACTTTGTATGCAGTAACACCTACAAAATTACCGAGGTACATCTCGGTATGACAATCAAGCCCCTTAAAACCCTCTGACAACCATAATCCTAACCAAAAATGGAATAAATCCTAACCCTAACCCTAACCCTTAAATAATCCTTATTTGGATCCTAACCCTAAAAATTGTCACCAATTTTCGCACCCCTAAAATACCTCGCAAGGATAGGTAAACCAACCACACACACGCACACACACACACACACACACACACACACACACACACACACACAATGTATATCCCTAACCTATATTGACATTTTGTACAATAGATCGATAGATGTATACGTCAAACTGTAATATCAAGCCTTCCAACCCGGCTCTTTTATTGTTAAAGGTTTGCGTTGAAATCCATTGCTATGGTTACAGTGTAAGTAACTTGAAGCCATCTTAAGTGCACAATAATTGCTTTCCCCTGGTTTTAAGAGTTTTAATGTCAATTATAGCAATATATACTGTTGAATAATCATAGATCAAAGATGTAATATTTTCTTTATATACGCTGGAATCTCATTATTACTTTTGCAATGTCACTTAAATATGACTCATTTGCCACACTGCTGCAGACTACTTAGAAATCGAGCCATGAATATAGCATAATTATCGAAAAACATAAATGTAATCAAATGTATTTTATCTGTATGTCTGTGTGTTAGCTTACGACGTCAGGTTGCTTCTTCGTATTATAGGACACCTTCAGGTTCAATTAAAAGATATTCGAACCCCAAATGTTAAAACAATGAGAGCTAGGTTTGCAGTTTCGTTATGTCACTCATACAGCCATTATCTATCTTTCTAAGCATAGCATGACGTCACACTAACGTTTTCATTGCGTAAATCTTATCTCGACTTTATGGAAAACTATAAATAGGTCTCGCCGTTAAACCAAAAATTACTATTTCCAATATTCGAACAAAATGGTAAAAGTATAATTGGTGCTGACAACTTAATTGTAAAACGTACATTTGAATATGACATATAGTCTAGGAGAACTGAAGCTGAACCTTGCAAAAGGGGAAGATACAAGTTACTTTTGCATTTTCCAGCTCTTTATGGTGTACGTAAAGAGAATCCACTGTATGACACTTTGTCATCTTTGGTCTACTAGCATGAGCATGTGCCAGCGCATGGATATGAAAGCAAAGTTCAGTCGTAGTTATTATCATTATTATTATTTTAATTCAATTAATAATTTTATCCCCAAAAACATATGCTTAATTAAAGGGTCATAAGAAATCAATTAACAAAGCAAGATGGAAATACGACTAGTATGCAGAGCATAATGCAATGTATGGTTTTCTTTTCTAAAGAATAAATAAAACATCTTGTTTTTATCATATTGTTATTACTTATATTTGTAACGAGGATATTAAAATTCATGTTTAAGTTGCAGAGAACTTATAAACTGGATAGGAAATATTGCACAAATTGAAGCAATGACTAATTAGATAAAAACAGTGGTTTAAATAAAAACAAAACGCAAGGTCATTAAATGATGACTCCTCCACACACAATGATAAAAAATGAAACAACAACATTGTATTTAAGGATTTTATTGTTTTTATGTCGTCTCTGATTCTTAGCTTTTTCTCATTTTCGAGCACTTGATAATTTTCACATTAGTAGGTCTACACGTTAACATATTTTTTGAAAGTGTCCAACCCATTTTCAGCTCAATTGATATAACATTTTCCGTTTATATACCACTGAAATAATTGTCACTATCACGTTCAGTGTTTCCATCACTCATAATATTATCTACTTCATTTAACCTTACTGTATACTCATATACTCATTCTTGCACATGTCGGCGCAACATTTACAAAATCATGAAAATGAAAACTTTTCACTGTTTTAACTACATTGATTTCTGTCACGAGGCGGGTCTGAAGCACGACTTCAAGCTATCACTTTCAGAAGGTTTGTTTGAGCTGCAGTTGGGGGTGGGGGTGGGGGGCACGCTAGTGTGCTGTACAGAGTAATCGTATCAACTGCTTCTTGTTTCTGATATTTTTCATTAAGATATTTCTTGAAGGCAATGTCATTTCCATATCACAGGTGACAGTTCCACAACATAGACACTGTGGTCTCTCGTAAGTGACTCAAAGAAGTTTGTGGTTAGGACATCAACGGTTGCTATCTTTTGTCCTTCTGAGGTGTTATTAATGCTAGCTTATTCAAAAGTGAAGTTTAATTTCCTTTTCTGAGATCTCCATACTCATCAACAAGTTAAATGATAGTGAAGCTAACTCAAAGCTGAGTATCACTTGGAGATCAAAGTTTCGATGTACACTTGTCACCAACATGCTAGCATACAACTTTTCAGTATCATATACACTTGTTTCTCCTACTCCGACTCCTTTTCCATTGTTTCCAAATCTTTCTAGAGTGTATCATAAAAACCTATGTGAAGTTCTTGAACTTTTTAGCCATACGCTCACATATTACCACTGCCTCTTGGACATTGACTTTTTATTTGTAATATGGCCATTTACGATGTTCATTAGTTTATCTCCTGATGTTTTCATTGGGTGTCTGTTTATCTCAAGTTCCTGTTGTATTTTCTTTCTATATTCGTTATCAAGAGCTTCTCTCTTAGTTCCTTTCTCTTTGTGCTGCCGTGAGTATGGCTCTTGCTTTGAATTTTCTTCACAACAAAACATTTAATCCATTGACAGTGAAACACTGTTACACACACTTTACGATAACATCCATCATAAAAAAGGGTGATACCTACAAGGTCACCTTTTGTTTTTCCATAACTGATATAGGTTTGTTCTCAAAACTGGTCTGGAAAAACTGCATTTCATGGGCCTTCAACATGTAGACAAACGTGATCGCCTTTTTGAAACATATTCTTCATGTGTTTCTTCTTGGAGACATTTCTTTATTTCTAACACATACCATACTGAGCAATGGCATAATTAACGTGCGTTGCCGTGAAAAAATACGGAATATGAATGTAATAACTAGTTTGCTTCTCATTCGGCACGTAAGAACCGTAGGTCAATTTAAACTGTCGTCACAAGGCAATCTTTCTGTCTTAGGTCCTCCAGTTTTGACTGCAACATATCAATGTCCGTGCTTTCTATCAAAATATCTCTTAAAATCTCTTAGTATTTCAGTGACAACCATACATAGTCCTCTCATTGCTTTTGGTCATGCTTTCCCATTAAGTATATTGGCTGTTCCCCTAAAGACTGCTCTCAGCATATCCTCAATACAATACCCTTTCATAAAAGTATCAATGCAACAAATGAACGACATGCGCATATGCCACAGATCTACTCAATCTTTGTGACTCTTGACTACTTGAAGTTGATTCCCACTGTCAATGTTCTTCTTATATCTGGATATATGCAGAGAAGATGTGTATGTACAAGCACATGGCTTATGGTATTAAATCTCTAAATTTGAGTCTTTTGCTAAACTCTGCTCCAGTTTTCTGTATAGGTCATCATGTCTGTGTTTACTTGCTAATATAATGCTGTTTATTGTTTCCGCGCCTACTTCATATAAAGGTTTATTGAATACATCACACTTGAATAGGCATACGTGTGTCATTCCGGAATATAATGAATATATTACGCAAGAAACAAATAATGCTACGACTATATGAAAGTGAAAGTTAATAATTGAAAACAAAAAAGTATCGATAACTGTCAATATTATGAATTCGTCAAAATTATGACTGATATGGGCTTCCATACATAGGAATATTGAGCGGAACTCCGTCTGTTTCACGTTATTCGTGTTTTTTTTTATTATTTGGTAAATAAAATAAATATATGGCTGAAGACATCTACAATAAAGACATTGACATGAAGAATATTCTTCATTAGCTTATCTGTTGCCAAATAAGATATCCCCTTATAAATTTCACCGTCCGAATCTGACGTTGTCTGCACTCAATAAACACATGTCCAAAATACAAATTTGACCTGTTATGAAAGGACTGTTCATGGTGTATAGATTGTATGAGACTGTTTATCTTCATACTATATATATAACTACTTCAGATCATCTTCCCCAACTTTGTAGTGTATTTTGGGAGTTTGTTTGTTGTAGTTGTTGTAAAGCAATATCACCTTTCTGAGTATCAACTATCGGAGGCTGAAAGTGTCGCAACTTGTTTGCTGGGAGGACACTGCCGGGCCATGGTGTTGCTTTGTGATGAATGGCATTTATTTTGTAATCTCAAAAGCCGCCTTAATGTCAAATTGGTTGTGTTAACTAGACTATTTGTGTGGGTTCAAATAATTTACGTTTGAGACAACAAACAAAATGTGTGATTTTAAAAATATATTACTTCCCTTTTCTAAAGTTTTTTTTATCTTAACGTGTGAATCTCAAATCTGTATTATTTTTAAACGATAACCTTCCAATCAGATCCCTTTTAATATCAATGTTATCAATATATTTTAATGTATTCAACAAAATAACAAAGTTAAAAAGACTATAAAAATATTACAAATAATGATTTTACGGTGGGGTAATATAATGGCTGATAATTGTTTTCCCAAATGATGCAAAGGTGGCATACAGCGGATTCTTATTCAATACACCCTAAATAACAGGAAACAGCAATAAAACATTGTATCTACCATATTGCACGGTTTAGTCCATTTTCTCTACTATGTTCCTGGACTAATATATTCAGTTCTTATCTAGATTTAAATGTAACTTTTATGTGCTAATATACTATTTGTTATGTAAAACAATCACAACTGAAAATATTACTAATTTGGGTTCACAGTCAACACTTGGCTTATTCGCTAAATGCAAGTTGATTTTAAAAAATGCAAGTAGATAATTATTTCTATTACTTATTCAGCATTATTTTTTATAAACATTATTTTTTCTCCAAACAAAACACGTCTTACATTACGATTTGTTATGTAAGTTGGTTTAATGCTGTGTAAACGTGTTTTCTAAGTGTTGCGTGTACTGTGTCATCTGTTTTAATGATGGTTAAATTCTTATTTATCACTGGTGACAATGCGTGGGTGCGAAGTCACATTAGCTGTTATATTACCTCGTACTCCATCTAATTTGACACAAAAGTGCGCTCTCCAGTATCCATAATAACACGATCTTGAAATTAGGTGAACCGTTGAGATGTCTGTTTTGAACGTGTCCTCACAGGCTTTGTTATCGCCATTTAGAGACGTGCAGTGGTAACAGTCGATCGTTAGGGCTGGAAAAGAAAAAATGAAGAAATGAAAGAATTGTTATAAGCTTAAAAGAAATTTGATGCGCATTATTTACCGATATTTGCTTTGATATATTCGCATTTTCATTAATTCACACCTGTCTAGACGTCAAATACAAACACAGGTTATCGCCTTTCAAGGGTAAACTTTCTACTGATAAAAACTGTTGTTGCACTTGTCCTTGTTTGCAAACAGAACAACGGCAGAAATGTCTGAACACTTGTAAACCATCAATATGTTTGCACTCCGATCCCTCTAAGGGAATCATGTCTTAGTAACTAAAAGTACAATGCATTAGCAGAACCTATTTACAAACGATTATAATTATTATATTTCGTATTTGAACAATTGATTTATTTTTTATAATAACAAATAAACAGTTCAGCAAAATAGAGTTGTGTGCTGAGGATAACATTATAAACACCTTGTCCGGCAAATTGCAGACGCATAAGTCTTAAGTTTTAGCGAAAATATCGATAGTTGTTTTAAAAAAAGCTAACAAACACACTCCTTGCAACTTGTTTTGAGTTTGTTCAAGTCTCGTGTGTTTATTTTGACACTGTTCTGTTTTAAACTACGCTTTAAGCATGTTAAGTAAATAAAATGTCGATTCGTATTATAACCAATTGAACTATATGACAAGTGCTGTTAATGCTTATCTAAATAAAGTTAACTGATACGCGACCTAGAATTATCCTCTTTATGTCGAAGGTCAATCGATGAGCTTTAAGTAACATTTTCCAAGTCTCTGGTATGATCCACTCGGGGATCGAGCCCACGACCTTCCGCATGAAAGACGGACACATTTCCTCAAGACCACCACAGCGGTTTAGTGTATAGTGTATACGAATCATTAAAGCCCAGACTAAGGTAAAGCTTTGTGTCATTAAGCGTTTCAAAAAAGCATATACAGTAGAAACGGCCTTAGCTCTCCACGCTTGATACCGTTACAGGCAAAGTACGACCAATGAAATGCTTCTATGGGGTAGTCGCGTTATGGCAGTTTCTTCTTCTTTAAACATGCACTTTCCTTATTTTAATGTTCATTGTTTTATTTGAATGGCTATATTGATATATTTTGAACATTTTGAAATCACTGTCATGTTTGAATTGAGAATTTAGAAAAATAAATATGGTTTGAATTTTGGGAATGAAAATATGATTTCGGTTGTCTACTTTCACTTTGTCAACAGTGTACACACTGAGCAGAAAAAAACCTAATATGACACATGGCCCCTGCTTTTTCTCATATTTTGGTAGAGCAGAAGTTGACAAAACATTAACATGTACGTTTTACTTCTTTCATTTGGGTCTCTCTATGAATGACAAGCATTCAAACTTTTAATATTTACTAGAACAAAAATTAATGGTGGGCTTGAACTTACATAGGAGGGACTTACGAGCACGCTGACTGGCCAGTAACTTTAGCGGACGTTCAATGGTTTCAATGTTAGTAGCGATAGAGAGCTATGCATTGCGAGCAGCCAGGAAAGTCCACGCGTTTACATCAGGAAATAACAGACCTGAATAGCGAGATTGATTGATTGATTGATTGATTGATTGATTAATTGATTGATTGATTAATTGATTGATTGATTAATTGAATATCTAGCGTCATGTTAATGCTATCGAGGGCTACCAGACGATCAGTTAACCTAACCGCTGTTTCTTGAGATTCTGCAAGGTTAACCAGTACTTGAGCACTTTCCACCTCCGCAAGTTATTGATAACTTTCCCATTTGGATCAGCGTTTAGAGACAAATGAGAATGAGACACAATGCCGTATATCAATCATTAAGGCGACTGTTGCCGGGTGGGGATTCGATCTCACGACCCCTGGATTGAAAGTCAGAATGTAACCGCTTAAGCTAATCTGGTTCAGCCTTGAATAGAGAAAATGAATCTATGTCAAAAGTATGTTAGGATTATCAGTGCAAGAACGAAAACAATTGGACTGCAGGGTTCTTGTTTGCTCAGAGTGGTCGGCTAACACAGTGTATAACACCATTTTCTAATTATTTTCTAATCTACCTCATAACGAAATGCGTCATTGTGATTAATATTAGATGCAGAAAAAGTATAAATGGAAAATGCTGATACAAATACGGGAGCATTCTGTTTATATATTTTCAATTCCAATTAAAATTATCAAAGCATATCTATGGGAAAAACATAACACTATAATTTATAAAATTGTTATTAGAAGAGTCTGCAATATATTGTGTTATAACACAAGGATAACTAACACAAATCGTATCACTGTACATGATTGTACAGTAATGTTTAATCAAATATGTTTCCTAATGTCAGTTAAGTCATGTTGTTACGATACTGTATGTCCATATACACCAGCAAAATTTTTTATATTAGAATTTAATGTAATCAAATACTGTCACTTTGAACGCCGTTTTAGATATATTACAACGGTGAATCCAAGCAACAGTAGACTGTTTACGGCTGTTTGCGTTTGGTGTTGTTCTGTCCGGGAATCGGACTCGTTTGTAATTATATACTGAACTTACCTCACAATCGATATCATCGTAATAAGACGTTGACATAAATGCAATTTGCACCGTGTAATTTCTTTACGCACGGACGAAAGAAGTTGACGTTTCAGTGATTGCAATTAGTAAGTAGCAACTTGCAACATGCAATTTACACGCATGGAAGTAGGCATTTACGAAAGTTGAATTTATAATTACCAATATGCAACATGCAATATATACATATATAGAAGTTAGAAATTGCCATTCTTGTGAATGGAACTTTTGATAACGAAGCAGATAAATGGAATATAAATAGCTCAGAAATGACACATACTACCCGCCATACATAGTCATCTATGTTAAAATGCTCGTTAACAAAGTCTTGCTATTAGGTCATATGTAATTATTGCGAAAAGTACTAGGTTCACGAGGTCCCAATGATGTCCCTGTCAAATGCATTTCTTTCATATACTTATGTTTCACCAAATCTTAATTGTATTTGTATTAAAGATAATTTATTATTTTAAAATATTTATATATCTATTTTAATTTTATGTTTTGCTATTCATAGAATGACTCCAAAAATGAATGGATGAAACTGAGAAATATACTCATATATTTCACATTTAGATAGTTTTTTTTATTATTAAGGCATTCTTGCCACATAAAGATATGTATTCTGATCATACTCTGAGTAATATGTGTAAATATTTTCTTGCGGCAATTGTGCTTGTGGCAATTGTGCTTTTACTGTTAAAACCATGATATATTTACATAAAATGGCTTAAAATGTAGGAAAATTGCATATATTTGCTGCTCATGTACACTTTAACGACATTGTATTAAGAGAACAATGTACAAGTAAAAATCAAAATGTTTTAAAAGAGTCAAGTTTAACTAAAATAAAAAACATTAACATTTCAGAAAAATAAGGTTTAATTTTATTGCATTAAACAGGACAACTTTGGGGTGTTCGTGAACATCGTCCTTCATAAACAGTTGCATTTTAGCCGGGCTGTATGTTAAAGGCATAACTCTTATTATGCTGCATTGATCAGAATTTAGAGTCTTGTTTACCGCAAATGTGATCATCCGCGATAGGGATTACTTTTCTATTTGTCAATTTTTCTTTTCTTTTATTTTATATATGCAAAAAATATTAAACAATTAAAGTTGTAGAATGCCATTTTTAAAAATCTGGCATAAACTTAACTAAACCCTATAATAATACCATCCAATCAGGAAGGCGTATACTTATTAAGTAAAGCCTGGGTTATCAGTATTGCAAAGATGTTTGCTAATCAAATGAAAATAATTAGATTTTTTTAATGAAGTTAAAAATGATATTCAGTTTTATATAAGATTAAATTGATCACAAAAAAGTATGTTGCCGTGCTTATTTTTGAGATATTTCATTTTTAAGATGACACCTACGTTAAAATCTAATATTTCATAAATTTTTATAAAAATTAGGTCATAAAGATTTCATTCTAATAGACCTATATATATGAAACTGAACTTAAAAAAGGCATCATATCAACAATGGGTACCAAATATTTTAATCTGTGAAACATGCACTGAAAACAATGTTTTACTCTAATATCAACTTGGTTATCAGCAATACACCATCCACTTGTTATACGTATTTTAACCAGGCCGGGCCCGATAAGCTCAGCCATAAGCGCGTCTGACGATCAATCCAGGGTTCGTGAGTTCGAATTGCTGCCCGTCAACAATTTCCGTGATGGTTGATATTCGACATTGCGTCTCATTATCATTCGTCTCTAACCGCTGATTCAAGTGGGAAAGTTATCATTTACTTGCAGAGATTGGGTGTGCTCGAATACTGGTTAACCGTCAAAGATCCCAGGAAACAGTGTTAAGTTTACTAATCGTCTGTAAGCACTTTCAGAATTTATTAAGAAAAGTATAGGCTGCCGTGCTTTTTAAAGAAACATTTTTCAAATTGCCTGAAATAGTGCATATTTTGGAGTTTAAATTTGATTACTTCAGAATAGTTACAATAGAGTCTCCCCTACCCTTCTATTTTTTCTTGGTTATAAAAAGATGCCAAAGGATGATTAAATATGTCGTAAAAAATGTCAAGAAATGGACATAATTGTGGCTTAAATCGTTCCATTAATCGATATTCATAAGACTGCATCAAAGATAATAATTTCTTAAAAAATACGATTTTGATTTTAAAGATACAAAATTCACAAGAACATCCGAGCCAACAGAAAACTTCAGATAATCAGGCTTGTAATTCATATCCACAGTAAGTTGTGTGGAATGACATTATTTGTATTGTAAAACAGAACTGGCACATGGTTCATCATATACGACCAGAGGTCACAATATCAGAAAGGATTATTACAAAAGGAGAATAACTTTAGACAATCTGGTAACGTTTAAAAGCAAATCCGCCGCTTGGGAACGTAAACGTCATTTACGCATTCACCTACCCCGCCTATTCCTCTGTTGTCATATCATTTAACGAGACGGCGTAAATAAAAGACGCTCCATCAAAATATTCTCTTAATATTGCAACAATAATTGCGAATTGTGTAAAACAGCTATTTCAGGTGAAAAATATGAGAAGAAAAAAATACATATGGTATGGAAGAGATTTGTAAGCGACGTCTCTGCAGAAGCTGGAGGAGATTAAGACTTCACCTTGACTAGTACGGCAAAGCGTGGTAAGAACGACTATCCATCGCCGCCGTCTTTTCAAGGCTTTAGGGAAAATTCAAAAAAAATCATAATTGTCTTTTCTGACTGAAGTGATATATCTTAATCATTAAGGCGTAAATATTTGATACAAAGCTAAATTAAATTTATTTCAGTTTAAATAATAAGTCTGGAAAGTGTGTAACCATATTATTTGTGATATAAGCAGTTGTAATATATACGTTTTAAGTACAGACATTTCTATCCCAGAGCTATGTTAGTAATTTGGCTAACAATTTAACTAATCAAAATAAATAACGTGGAGCTAAGAGTGATACCTACCGCTTAATAACAACATTAAAAAACAATAACCCGTTGGGCTGTGAAATATTTAAACATTATTTCTTGATGTGGGTGCAAATGAATGCCCCATCATCATCCAGCATTATCACATGTCATGGTACAACTTTAAGGATTCTTCTGGCTGTATGTAGTTTTCGTCTTGACATTACTTAAAAAAATAAATACTTCAACAATATTTCAATCTAAGCCAACTGCCAAACCTTTTGTTCACTGAAATATTACATTATATCTTTTCATAATTTTATGTGTTCAATGAGTTTAAATCAAGATATAGTGGATAGAGTGTTTGTGTTTCACACCAGATGATGCAGGTTCGAGCTCCAGCTCCAATCGATGTCTCTTAAAAAACACAGTATTGGTTTTATCCAAGAAGTGGACTCGAGAGCGGTTTATATAAGCTCTGAGCTTTTATCGCAATCAAGCTTAACTAACTTAAAATCAACTAAGTTATGATAAGATAATACATTAAAACGACTTAGTTCGAAATGTTTATGAAGACCGTTCTATCTTAATTCCAGGACCATGTCAGCAAGTCAAAATAATAATGTCTTTATTTTTAGATAAAAAGATTACAAATCTAAAGAATAAAATCACGGTTTATTATTTAAGATACAACAAATGTCATTTTGGTAAGAGACATCTACGGCGATGGCGTTTACATACATAAAGAATGTCCTGATAGAAGATGAATCGAATGCAATAAGTAAGAGGCATTTTGAACGACACGGAATCAAAAGATAACCAACCAGAATACTTTTCCGCTTTTCGCTATTTAAACAAGATAGTGTTTACAGGACAACATTCCGTGCTTGTTCACAGGCAGCGGATCGTAGCTATCCCCGCGACCATTTTCCTAGCATTACAGATATCGAACGTCTGAGAAATGTTCGACATTAAATAGTGTAATTGAATCCATATTCTATAATTCTGCGCATCAATCTGCAAACAATCAGGAACTGGATGCTTCTTCCACTGAAGACGAAAGCTTAAGCAAATAAGTATTATATTGTGTTAGACCATTATCACAGATGATGATCTTTTACGACGTTTATTGACAAGGATATTGATGTTTCAACTGAAAACCAATACTCGTGATACAGTCATTATGATATAAATGGTCTGGATGATAGAAAGTCGATGTTTTTAAAGACAGTTAGTTCCTGGCTCGTGTTACACCAACACATACTTAAATACTTAATATCTTGAATCTAAGAAGGAAAGGAGCAAAGTGGTCATGATTTTATACTGATTCCATTAAAATTTCATATTTCTTTATTGATATTGATTATATAATAGATAAATAACCAGTCAAATTTAATTAAGTAAGCTGTTAATGAAACAGATACCTGGAAAATAAAGACATGCCTAATTAGTTCACTAGTTTATATTATGTTTAAAGAGACACATTACTATTATATACTGATTAAAAGGACACATGAGAATAATTTAATGATTAAAGGGACACATGCTACCGATATACTTATTAAAGGAACACATAACAATAATTTACTCAGTAAAGGGACACATTGCAATATGATATTGTTTAAAGAGACACATGTAACGATATACTGATTAAAAGGACACATAACTATAATATACTGATTAAAGGGACACATAGCAATCATTTACTGATTAAAGGGACACATTGCAATATGCTATTGATTAAAGGGACACAAGGTAATAATATATTCACTAAAGGCACACATGGCAATAGCATACTGATTAAAAGAACACATGACAATACTATACTAATTAAAGGGGCACATGAAAATTCTATACTAATTAAACTGACACATGACAATATTATACTGATGAAACTAACACATGGCAATTTTATACTGATTAAAGTGAAATATGACTATAATATACTGATTAAAGGGACACATGGCAATAATATAGTGATTAAACTGACAAATGGCAATAATATACTGATTAAAGGAACAATTTGATGAATTTATAGACACATTGTTTGAATATACTGAATAAAGGGACAACTGGAAAGTATATAACCATTAAAGAGACACTTGGCAATGCTATACTCATGTAAAGAGAAATGAAAAAAGTATACCCATTAAAGGGACAAATGACGATAATATACTCATTAAAATGACACATGTCAAATATACATTGATTAAAGGGACACATGGCAATATTACACTCATTAAAGGGACACATGGCAATAATATACTTAATAAAGAAACACATAGCAATGATACACTGATTAAAAGGGCACATGGCAATAATATACCGATTAATTGGACACATGGCTATAACTTACCGATTAAAAGGACATATAACAATAATGTACGCATTAAAGGGACACATGAAAATAATATACTGATTTAATGGACAAATTACAATAATCTACCGATGAAAGGGACACATGGCAATCGTATACTGAGCAAAGAGACGCTGATACTGATTCAAGAAATAATGGCAATAGTATACTTATTAAAGGGACACACTGCAATAATATACTGATAAAAGTGACACATGACAATAATAAATAATTAAAGAGATTAAAGGAACACATAACAATAACCAATAATAATATTGATAATAACGACATGTGGTTAAACCTGCAATACAATATAGCCGCGTCCGCTTATCTTATAGTTATAAACACCTCTAAACACAATGCTATATGTGGATATTAAGGTATTAACATGTTATTTTTTTTTCAAAACTTGTGAAGACACGATAGTTTTGAAAATATTAATTTAAATGCTTTAAAAAATCGTTAGTGTTTCATCGGAATTTTTATTTTCTAGAAAACCGATAAAAACTGTAGGAATTAAAATGTTGCGTAACACATTATTTCATAAGCGTTTATGAGCACGAATATGCGAAATATGATGTCTTTTATTCATTTGCAGGAAACAAAACTAAGGTCTGCACACAAGTCGATGTATTTGAATTTCATTTTTCAACATGTTAAAGACCGCATCGTGGTCTAGTAGTAGAGCGCCCGTCTCGCATGTGGAAGGTCATGGGTTCAATCCCTTGTCGGATCAAAGATTTCGTTTGGCTGTTATAGGATAGTTCTAGGCCTGATCGATCCGGTATTAGTACAATGTGACTGGGTAAGGTATCATCACATGTGTCTGCGGCATGATACTCCAGTGTGACAATGTTTAGAATACAGTCTCAAGCAGACACACCGTCACAATATAGCTGAATCAATGTTAAAAACGACGCTTAACAGCTTACAACAACATCATCATGTCGATATTTTGAAATGTTCTAAAGTATATTTTTGGATATTCAGTTTTAGAAATTATATCTTTAGGACGAGCTGATATATGTTTGATTTCTACCTTTAGCGTTGTGACATATGTTACATAAATTATAATATCATTTGACTTTTTAAAATCGATTGTTCTTATGATAATGAAGCATTATTAAATTTGAATGACAATTCAATATATTTGCCATGTAAAAATCAAGAATCATCCGTGACATTTTCGGTTTGGATAGAAAATTTCGTGTCCCGAACGACAACTGTGTTGACAGAACCTCGTTCCCGCAAAAACACCCCATTCCAAAGACGGACCTTCCTAAAAAGAACAATGAAATGTTCTTATAATGAATGTTGGTATTACGGTATGAAAATAAAAAGTATTTGCTCACTCCATTTACTTACATGTATACTTTATTTGTTTCGTCTCTCACGTGTTTTAATCAATAACAAAACATCAAATAACTAATATTAAGAAATGGTCAGCATTCTAAATAAGACATTTTCTCCCGTCGTTCAAAATCTGTTTCTGTGTTTTAATTCATGTCAATAAGTATGTTTAAGAATCAGAATTACCAAATATAAGTAATCTTGCAAAAACAATAAAAATAATTTAAAGATAAACAATTTATTTACATACATGTAAGAACAATTTTATCTTATATAATTACACATATTTTAACATCAAACTCACAAGGCTATTTCTATTTACGTGGTGAGGTCAGCCCGTCTCCCAATTTCGTCCATGCCGTTCAGAACTTGTCCAAAAATGTTAACCGTTATTATTATGTGAATTCACATAATTATCCATTACTTTAATCATTTTAATCACCTTTCTTTTTTTTTCTAATTGCTCACTTCATTTTCTAAGTTTCTAAAATATATCAGAAACAATATTCCTAAAAGTATGTTAAACATTTTCATTAAATATATTTTGAACTATGTTATATTCGTAATGGTAAGAGCATAAATCAAATTATTGATAATCTGCCAAATTTGTTCACAATTGATATATGTCATGGAAAAGAACTTTATAAGATTTTATCTTCCGTTCTAATCCATATTTATACCTAAACTTATGTGTATATATGTACATTTGAATGAATGAATAAATATGTTTAAACCAAATGACAATTCAAATTAAAGAGTCCGTTACTAATAAACGCCAGTATGACAGTAAATACTAACTCCACAACCTATAAACCGAGGTATATATATGATATATAATAGTGCGATTTTCTAACAAGTTCTCAAATCCAGAAGATTCCAGATGATGCTACTCCAGTAGGTTCCATAAGTACGTGATTCACTTGTTTACAAAGTCCAATAAAGTAGACTAGAAAGTTCAAAAATCAAGATCCTGGTTGAGTCCTAATTAAATTACAGAACAGATTCTCATAAAGTATTATATTACGTTAAATATATCCTTCTAACTGAAGGTTTACTTCAAATGCTGATTGAATTGTTTAATTTTTAATATAAAACCTTGGTGAAGTATGTTTCAAATTCTTAGCTATGTGTTTAATGTACTCGAAACACATTTTTCACTATAGGATGTAAATAGGAGTCCGTCATAAGATATAGCTTTTAAAGGAAAAAGAATTCAGTAGCATAAAGAAATTAATTTAACATGCTTCAAAACGAAGTGACAAAATGCTTCACCGCTTTGGATCGGTCAGTTACAAAACCTCCATCATGGAGTTTACAGATCTAACTCCTTCTGTCGTCGCGGGGGTTATGTAGGAGTGACTAGTGTACAACAGCTATTCTATTTACCTGTTAGTGTACTCAAAATGAATCATTACGAAGCGAAATTATGTATAAACACAGATAAAATTTGTTAACAATTTAGAATACATGACCTTACAAGCTCCTCCCTAGAATTTCAATATTTTACCAGTTTGTTTTTACACTTCATATATCACACATATTTTGGAAATATTATTTTGCCAAATATATGATAACAACAATTTAGTAGTATTTACAATTATAACAAAATTGGATTTAAACCTAGTAGAAGTAAAATACCCTGTCTTTTCAATAGAAATATATTTTGAATCTGTTATTGCAAACACTCTATTGCATTTTATCTGACCATTATAATTATCTGATAATTATAATTATGGCACTATTAGCGATTTAGATATAAAGTGAAAACGTATAAGACAAAGCAACCTGGGTGAACCTTCCCAAAGATAAATTAGTTAACATTCATAATAGATATTTTGTCATATTTCTTGGCACAGTTAGATTACATCCGTGTGTTCATGGTGAGACAAAGGATTTAATTCAATACAAAATAATATATGCACAGATTTGAGATTATAATTGGCTAACTGGGCTTTATATAATTCTTTATAATGATATACTGAATAGTCGATATCTCCGTATTAATCTTTTAGTAGAATTAATTATAAATCAAAGTACAAACAGTACTGCAATGCGGATGAACGCGGTAGTACATGAAGGGACACACGATATGTTTTAGAAAATGTAAAGGTTCAACTTTCTGAAAAATGGAATAATGTTTCATTTTAACTGATAATAATTATGTATGTTTTACATCAAATTGTGAATGAATATTAATGTTAGCAACGTACTTGTTTATTCGTTCATCATTACCAAATAACAACATGACGCCTTAAACATTGAACATATTGGTGAACTGAGATGGTGTTGTCGATAAATGCTATCGCATCTAGTGTATTGATAATAAAACAACAAAAGGCAGTGTACAGAAACATGTTTTTATTTCAAATATAATGCATCAAGAGTGATATGATAATGCCAAATGTCTCAAAAGGTATAAAAACAAAATATATTTAAATAAAACAAATTTGAATTATAGATGAACGAAAAACTTCAACGTAAGGTTCTTGAGCCCAAAGTATGAAAATTTAGGTGACTTAGATAGCTATATACACACATTGATTGTATTATATGATGTGAATGTGTTTATTAAGTTAGTTACTGTAACACAAGTAGTTTGTTCTGAAAAAGAGTTAAAACTTTAACAGGACGAGAACAACGATGCTCTTGCATGGTTTCCCGTTCTGAAGAATATGACAATGACGTGTAATTGTAATTGTTGTAAAACTAAGTAAAGAGATCAAAAAGTATTACGGATAACATACAGAACACAAATGTATTGATCATTTCTGACAGACTCCTAAACTTAACAACTATTAAAGTATATACCAAGCTATGTAGACCATTTCAAAGTATCCTTCAAGAATAATTAAAATTTCTAGGACTATTCAAAACACGTGTAATCCAAACATGTGCAGAAATTGATTCAGAGACACATTGGACAATGAAAACGAGGTAAAATGACAGGAAAGGATATGACAATATTTCATAAATGATGGTATGGTACGAAAGTGGTCAAAATATTTTTTTTTGGCAAATCAAGAGCCAATCACTTTGCAAGTTATGGACCACCATAAGGCGGGCAGTTATGGACCAATAAACTGATAAAGTATTGTTAAGATCAGATAAAGAATATGGGTACTTCAGTTGTCGCAACTGAAATGTTAATGCCCAGACGGACAGACTGACAGACAAACCGCCACAACATAAGCTGTCCTGGCAATTCATGTCAGTAGACATAAAAAACATGTCATGATATATCTTAAATGCATCCATATACTTTCAATGGAACTGAAACCTTTCCAAAATATTGAAAATAAAATCAATAGTGAAACACTCAAGTCCCTAGTACACCTGAACCAGTAAATTCGCATATCACATAAAATGAATGAGTGTTTGATAGAGATCAATGGGTAACTCACATGAAGAGCCCTGAACCAGTGATGTGCCGATTAATGATCGATAATTGATCAAACCACTCATCTGATTCTTCTATCAATAATGAAATTGTATAATCGATTATAATCCAAAATGTTGTTTTTTAGTTCAAATGGCTTATTATGTGATATTAGACTAACAGGTATTATTCTCAGATTGTATTATAAATAACAGGAATTTTGAGCATGAATAATTGTAACTGTGTTAGAATAAATATAATTAACAACATAAATTTTGAGCATAACATCTCTTAGGTTTATTAATGCATAAAAGACCGTCTTCAGATTGAAGACCCTATTCTCTTGTTCAGTTGTGTTAATAAACACACATACTCTACTACTCATACGCATAGGGATCTGTAGAATTAGGTAGACAGCTTCCTGTGCACATATTTCAACATCTGTAAGAAATTTGTTTCCTATATGTCGAACTTGCTCTTTCAAGTCTGAATGTGATCAGCTTGCTTCTTTAGATGCTTCATACAATAAAGCTGACATGCAAAAGGGTGGGTCACAAGTTCTTACAATATTAGTTACGACCTTTCTCTGAATACAGTATTACAATTTCACGAGTCATGACTTATTAATGATATACATATTAAACATGTAAATATTTTAAACAACAGAAAATAAATTGGAGCATGTAAATTTAGAGACCTCAAAATGGACTGGTTTCATTTAAGAGTTCAAACTCATTTAAGCTAATTTCACTTATAGTCGACATTCCTTTACATCATAGTCATATATGTGTGCATATACATACCTATGTAATCAACTATTATACAAACACGTGTATACATTATTGACGTTGAATGAGTTCCAGTCACAAACTGTATTTTCGTACGATTTCTTTAATAACAAACGTAAAGTATTCGTCACTCAGTAACTGAGTAATTTTCCAGTTGTCGCTATTTCCAAATATATCTAGAATGTCAGAAGCACCAATCATTGGTTATAAATATAATAAACATATTCAAAATATTGTATAACATTAAATTAAAATTGCCTTATATTGCCCAGAAAACGCTGTGAGAACTGTTGACCCTACCTTGTCTTGCCAGAACTGTATTTATAGTCGCTCGACTAGTCATACGACCAGTCACAACCAGTTGCACGACAGCGAGTAGTATTAACAAGTCTCGACCAACCACACGATCAATCATGACTAGTCATGCGACTGGTCCTTGACAGTCATATGTAGTCTTGGATCATCGTAAGGCAAAGCCCTAAAATTCAGGCGACCAGTCTTGCTATCCTTCTGCCACAGTTGCATTGTGTGACTGCTAGGCTGTCATCGCATTAAACTCCCACGACCAGATCACGACCACCCTAGGTCACACAACTGACATGGTTGCGGGAAATCACAGCTCATTTGTTACTAGGACATAAGGCTTTAAAGTTTGTGTGATTGTAGAAACGCTGTGTTTTTTTCTACAGCAGAAAATATAATTACTGGCAATTTTTATATAATTGAAGAAAGTAGCATTCGTGATGTAATTTCTGAAGAATCTTTACACCTTTACCATATATTAATATATATTTGGATGCTTTGTTGTTAACAGATTGCACAATCTTTTGTGAAACATCTAGCATATAAAGTGGTACCGAAAAAAACATTCAGATTATTTTTGCTCAACATTGTTTAAGTTTACTTAATGTCGTCTCACCGCTTATAAAGTCAAGACTTCTCTTGTTGCACCTAGATCTTCAATATAATTCATCACTTTAAGAAATTAAAAAAGGACTACCATTCTAAATATATGCTTGTTTCTGCTAACAAAGTTGCTGATAATGATACAAGCTAAGCGAGTAGAAATCATTAATATATCAATACATATATACAATCCATCGAATCCGATATTATCTATAAACATATTATCTTACATTGTAAACATTCGGATATAGTTGTAGAGGATAGAATGTAAACGTTTCCGACCATTTATTAAATTCCCATGTTATTTAAAAAAACATATAAAGCGCAGCTTATAGCGAATTCTAATTCAGGAACTACATCTATACTTTCTTAATTGTAAAACTCGTACCTTGCTGCTTTAAGGATCATGTTTTATTAATTTCTGATAAGGCATAGGTGTATTGTGGTATGAATTTGATTTGGTCTATAAAAGTCGGATGAATTTTTTTATAAACTACGAACCAGACATTATCAATATTCTTTGATCAGCACGTAAAACCTTTAACCATGTGTACGTCTAAGACAAACATTTTGATACATCGTTAATTCATAAAACTCTCCCACAAACAAAAATAATTGTGTGACCTGTAATTTCGACCGTGCAAACTTTATAAATGCTAAATTTGACATATTGTTTTATACTTGGACTTGCCTAGTAGTGTAAATCATTGTGATTGAGTAAAAGTATGTCTGAGCACATTGAATGTATTCCCATGTGTACCGATCGTATACCACTTGTCTCAACAGATTTGTTTTTATTTTGCTATGAGACATATTTTATGCTTGGCCTTTGGCCGAATACACAGGCTGACGTCATCATTACGTTTTATTATACTTCTACATACGTTATTTACCACACTTTTATGGTGATGTCATTTTCGGAAGATCCTTGGTATAGCTATCTCGTGATTGGAAAGTATTTTTTGTATCTCATATGATAAGGAAATACTTCGATACGATGTCATACAGATAACATATAAGTTACATTGTTTATGCAATTCTTGTTAAATTTTGTTTTTCGCGTAAATATATGCACTTATGTATTACATATCAATACTATCCAACTTGATATTAACCATTCATTCAGCCGCCTGACTTATCTGCAACTTTATTAATGTCTTTATTATTTCCAGTTACTCAATATTATTGCTGTTCTTGCATAGTTCCCGTCAATATTCATTTTAATCATGAATACACAAAAGGGCGCGTAAAATGTCACGCTGGCTTCTACAAAGTGTTGAGTATTTATATAGATTGTGAATTGCGTTGGCTGTTACTGTATAGTATTGTAATATATGTAATAATGGAGCAATAGAAACTGCCCATTTATTACATGTCTGTTCAAACTTACTCTTAGAACAATATTCAGAAGTTGACACCATAGCATCATCTAATAATGTACGTCCAGCAGGAGGTAGAGCATTCAAAAGACAACCTACACATAATCATCATATATAGCAACCATATGATCATGATACATCTGATACTTCCATGCGTAGGGAGAAGTGACAGCAATGTTTATAGGGGGGAGGAGGGGTAGGGGATACACACATAATAGAATGTGAGTACAGCTACATCTCAATTTTATATATGAATAGACAAACATGACATGTAGCTTATTTTATGATAACATGACATAAAGTTATTTCGTAGAAACACTGCATTGAAATATTCTAAAAGCAGTGAACGTTTTATATACCGTACAAACTTTGGTTAAGAACAATATGATAAAATTTGAATAGTATATGTGTTGTTTTTTTTTGTAATTCATGTTACAAAGAGCAAATATAAAATACATGTACAAGTTCTCCATTGGCAAACCCATAAACAGTTCTTATAGAAAATTAGACTAAACACCAAGCTCGTGAACAATTCCTATGGCAAATAAAACTTAACATCAAACCAATGAACACATGCTTTGAAAAGAAAAAACACTAAATCTCAACCTCGTAAACATTTACTTATAAGAACAACATTTTGTTCTAGTTTGGCTTATATATTGTTTAAATATTACATAGTTTCTTACTTAATGCTGTCTTATTGTATTGTATACGTTATGAGAATCAATTAATTCGTAACTAGATTACTTCAGTGCGCCTAAAGCTTCAATGAAATCAGTTTTTACAGATGAGCGATAAGAATGACAAAACTCTTAAAATGATATTCTTTGCCAGTCTTCATGGTTTGTAATTCAACATATCCGCTATATAACAGGCGGAAACATCTGGTAAACGTTTACATGTGAACATACATATAAAATGCCTAATTAGATTGTTCACTTTCATTTTTATTTTTGAAACGTAAAGTTTTGAAACATTTTAAAATACGTTAACTACCAGTTTTCATTAACACCTTATAATTCATGACGTTTAGAACGGTTATAAAATACCTCGCAAACAAAGTAAACGGTACATCATCATATTTGTTTACAAAATGCCAAGGTTACTTTTACTTAAGACAGATGGCCGTATCTTAATTGACATTTGTTATTGCTTTAACCTAGATTATGCAACTGATTCATCAATAAAATTATAGTTTAAATGGTAATAATAAACCGTTTAACAATATCGACCACTCAATGCGAAGGATCTACTTCAGGATTGAATAGTAACGTTAAGTTCTCCAAACTGTACACGCATATATTAGACGATTATAATTTATGTTGTTTTATTGCTGCCATGTTTCATTCAGATTGACTCAAATGGCTTTAACATGCTCCTGGCCTCGGTTTTACGAAAATACTTAACTATTGACTCGAGCTCAAACTCAAAATATGACTTACGTCTCATATTCTACTCAGTTGAGATCGATTCTTAAGAAGAGTTTTTGTTTGGACTTCTGTAAAACTCGAATGTTACACACAGTAATTTTGCAAACCATTAGAATTTATTTATTAAGACGGACCGATAAAAGGTTTCCGTCATTTTATCGTCAGGAATATTCTCCCGTAACGCTGTTGACATTTATAAACCTTTAAATTCAGCTGCGTTGCGTTGTTTGTCCTACCCGCGATGTTGTTAAAATCTCACTGCTCTTTCGACACTGGGAAATATAACAAACTGTTGCAACAGTTCACACAATGCAGCCGTCACTGGACGAATTGCCCGTCAAACCGACTATGGGACACTTGAATCATATCTTCGATCAAGGTCTGATGTGTCCCAGATGCGAAAAACTGCAATACTACCAACAGTGACAACATATGTGGGAGGGGTAACGAACGTTTATTTGATCTTGAGAAAAATGAGAATATCTAGCTGCTCAATAGAATGAGGGCAAAACGATACTGCTCATAGACTTTCGTCAGCGACAGAACCTCTAACGGGTTTGATCGATTCGGTATAACGCGGGGAATCCGTTCAATCATACGGATTCTGAGTAAGCGTCTTAAAAACGTCAGTCATATTTGAGAAGTAAATGGAACTTTGAGACAGCTCTGGAGTAGTCTTAAGTTATTCTACTCAAGCTTAAAGTTGAGTATCATTCTGATTAGCATATTTCTTCTTGAACACCGTTCAAAAGTCGTACTCAACTCAAGCCGAAGATATTTGAGTTTGAGCTTGAGATTTTACATAAGAAGTTTCGAAAAACCGGGGACAGGTCATCTAATCATCAAATTTGAATGTGCTACTTTTACGTTTTAGACCATATAGCAATTCTCATGAACAAATAGACAAGTTTCATGAATTGATTTTCAATAAGAAACATTTTCGTTGTTCTTCTGTACGGCTTGATGGTTTTACTGGTAATATTCTGCAGATAATAGTGATATAGAGCTTGTCACGACAGCGGTTCTCAAGCCTGTTATATCAGCTCAAGTTAATGAAGCACATATCTCACCAAACAGTTATATCACTCGGCGGAGAAGTTCAATATAGAAAACTATATCTGCCTATTTGATTAAATCTCCAGTATTTCATGGGACCATTAAATGACACTAATTAAATTTCCTGAAGACGCTGTTTGGTGGACGCGATCGTGTCATAAATCAGGGAAGATTCCGCATTGCTCTGGAGACAAAATGGTGTGAAAGACAAACTATTGTACTTGTAATTATTTGTCTTGGATACATATCTGTACAAATACAAAACTGTACGGAATCTTTAAAGAATGGAAAAGAGGAAAACTTTTTTATCTGAAGCAGATACAAAACATACATCTCATTTATTTAGGTCAGACCTATATAATAATAATAATAACGAATTAACATTGTTTCTTTCAACAAAGTCTACGTACATACTGCACTGTGACATATTCCTCACAAATTTTGAATTCATGTAAGAAATTCTATAGAGACCAGATAATCATGTTAATATGTTTTGGATATGTATGTCACAGTATCCCATTTGGTGCCATTGTAACATGAGAAAAAATGTAGACAGTTTGGGATTAAAACCCGTGGTCTTTTCGCTGACATGGTTAATGCTTTAATGACTGAACCAGCCGGCCTGTGCCTTACATTTTTTTACTTATATCTCCCAACAAGTCACGTACATAGTGCGACATAAAGAAGGCGTTTAAGACAATACTATTTCATATTCAGTAATAAATAAGCCATACTCATCACGTACTCAAGAAACAACAACACTGAACAAAGTACGAGGTGACAAAATATCCATTGGATGCAAAAAAAAAACAATTAGCAGAGTCAGTTTTATTGAGCAATAATGTTTGTTAACATCACACGGCTTCATAAAAGTCACGCTTAATTTTGAAAACTACTTTTACATGTAATTAAGAAAGGGCACGTCAGTTTTAAAATTAGAACAAAGATAATCATGTTGGGTAATTTGAATGCCTATATAGCAAGAAGTTAACTGCTGTTGGACGATCTCGCTCTATACGTACTTGTGCACTCAAACAAGCGTATCAGTTATTGATTCTCGTCGCTGCAAAGTTTAATAGCGTCTCAGCATGCATTAGTGTCTCTTTATGTTTCTGCCTCAGCGATGATATCATCAACGTTTCTTGATTATATGTCATGCACGTGATTGATCATCTTTTAAGATGTTAATGACTACGTATAAACAGGTGACATGAACATCGTGATCAAGGCTGGTATGAGTTTAGGTACTGAATGTATAAACAATCAACAATGGGCATATTTTTACTATTTTCATTTTATTTTATTTAGATGTCTCCTTTCTCTAACATCGCAAGATACCTTGATAATTATATTTTGTCTTCACAATATGACAAGCTATTTAGTTTGCTTTCACGCCAGTTATTCTTTATGAAATAAAATTTAATTTTTATGATTGTGTAAGCAACTTTCCAATACAAGCATTCAAGAACAACTGTTTGTTTCCAGCAGTAGTGCAAATCGATCACTCTTGATTATTTTTATTCAATAAACATACTTTAAACAGAAAAAAATTGTACAAAATCAAAAGCCTTGTGTCTTGTTTAATAGATAAACGTTTGCGTGTCAATAACGGTAAAATAAAACATCTGCTTTCATGTATATGCATTCGTTGATAAAGATACTGACATTAACATTTATAACACGAACATCTTTTGTACGATGTAGACAAAGCATCCCTCAGTCAATCATGGCAGCGAAATAAAACAGAATGGCTAAGTAAACAAATATTTTATACGTATATAAGTGTGTTATATGGTGAGTTACCTTCAGAAGTATCTACAGTTTTGATTGTCGACACAAACTATAATCTTACGCAACGCTGCCGCTTATTAATACATGACAAACATATTACATTCATATTCAGATCCAAGAAACTAGGAACGGTCGCCTGTGTGTCTAAGTGCAGGAACACATTACCCACGCCATGTTTTGTACTCATTTCCCTCCATAATACCGTCGTATTAATTTTATAACTTTTTTTTCGAGTAAAATCATGTTACTAGCTTCTTTTTCGCAAGATGTGTATAAACAGTTTGGTTCTTGATTAAATCAAGAAGTTGATGTTGGAATAGCGTGTATTGGCGGGATGTTCGAGACCTAAATATAAACACTTAAAGGCGACTACAACAACAGGTCTGTTTTCCTAAACACTGTTATGACAACAATGGTGGAATGGAGGAAACAAATAGTATCAGTAAACAATGTAGTACAAATATTCTGGTAGATGTAAATTAGGTATATACTGGCCCATACGGTTTAGCTCGACTAGTAAAGTATACTGTAATTATTTGAAAGACCAATTATTGTTTATCAAATATGCATGCACTGTCTGATTTTATTTGAGTATAGCCATAAACTACATTTACGACAATGCATCTATATTAAAGAAACCATGAACTAGACCAGACTACTTGAAAATTACGTCATTTATCATTTCTGGGAAAGTATTCGGAATTGGAGACATTTGAAATCCAATACTGTAAAATGGACATTTTACGCAAAAAATCTAAATAAGCAAAAAAATAACACACAGTTTAACAAAATAGCATGTGGTTAATGATCCTAAAGAAGACACTTAAACAATTAGAAAGGTTTTGCCGCCAACTGCTTATATGTTTGAGAAAATAATCAAACATTTCTATAATATAGTTCAATATGAGAAAGGGGTTTATATGTTAACCATCGAACCATGGATATCAGGACCGACCTAAGAAAAATAGAACGTTTCTTGTAAGTGTCCACTGTTTGTATATCATTGATTTAAATAATGAACTATATATGAATAACATAAAATTCGTCCCATTCTGTAAATGCAGCGATACAATTAAGGACGCATAACACTTTTTTTCTTTTCTCAGGCTAATGCTCTTTCAATCAGCTCGATTGTTTCATCCTCTTAATGTTAAAAAATTGTTATTTGGAGTTTATCTTTAAACGAAAATAAGAAAATTATTGAATCAGTTTATAATTTTATAAAAATAATAAAAACGATTTAACGATTAATAATGATTAAGTTCTACGTATTTGTTTATAGCATGTAAAATTATAGAACATATCAATGCCGGTTGACTGCTGCTTCTGTCGAAATACTTATCAAATGCCGCTGCCTATTAGTGGGAGGTGACAAACTGATGCGAAACAAACTATCAAAATATTTATAATACAAACTTTGTTATGCAACAACCAACTCGCTTTATCTCTTTCTTCTCCTTCTCTTTCTCTCTTCCTTTCTTCTAAAACTCAACTAAACTTGATTTTTTTCTCTTTTCCACAATATTTATAAATGACTTTGGTTTTTGTAATATATTTTATATTTAAACCTAACTATCATTGTTTGTGTCAATGATTGCATATTAATAAGTTCATAGTATTGGTTCACTGTTTGTATATCGTTGTTCCATTGTTTGTGTCAAAGATTGCATATTACTTAGTCCATAGTTTCTGTTCACTGTTTGAATATCATAGATCCATTGTTTGTGTCAATGTTTGCATATTACTATGTCCATTGTTCATGTCCGCTATTTATATATCAAAAGTCCAGTGTTTGTGTCAATGTTTGCATATTACTATTTTCTATTAATTCTGCCCACTGTTTGCATACCATAGGTCCATTATTTGTATACCTTATATGTATTTCAATTTATCTTATTTGCACTTTATATGTCCGTTATTTGTGTAACATTTTTGCATATCAAAATTCCATTTTTGTATACCTTTTTTCAATACCAAAGGTCCAATATTTGTGTACATTATTTGAATAGCGTACGTCCATAGTTCGTATACCCCTTTTGTATACCAAAGGTCCATTGTTTGTGTACCCTATTTGCAAGTTATAAGAACGGTGTTTGTTTATAATACTTGCACATCACATGTACATCTTGGTATCCCTTTTTTTATGACATAGATACATTGTTATATCCCTTTACTGTAGTATAGTCTCAGTGCTTGTGTACACTATTTACAAATCATAGTTCATGTTTGTATACCCTACTTGTATATCATAGGTTCACTATAGTATCCCCTATTTTGTAGCATAGGTTCATTGTTTTGTATATACTTTGTGCATATCAAAGATGCATTGTTTGTGTACCCTGTGTGTACATATCAAAAGAGCATTGTTTATATTCCCTATTTACATATCATAGGTCTATTGTTTGTGTGTCACACTTGCAAACTATATGTCTATTATTTGTAAACTGTATTAACATATCATAGGTGCATTGCGTGTATCCCTTATTATGCAGCATAAGTTCATTGTTTGTTTTCCATATTTGCATACCATAGGTCCATCGTCTGTGTAATCTATTTGTATATCAAAAATCCATTGTTTGTGTACCTTATTTTCACATCAACGGTGCATTGTTTGTGCATCATATGTTGTGTACGCTGTTCAGAGCATAGATACATTGTTTATATTCCCTATTTTGTAGCATATGTCTATTTTTGTAACATATACCATAGGATTTTTTGCAGGATGTTATTTAATTATTTATTCATATTTTAAGATATGCTGTCCTACTGTTGACATAGTTCAGTTTACAAATTTTAGTTTATGGTGAAATGACGACCCTAGAGTACATGACAGAACTGTTATCGAACAATGATTTTATTTTAGAGAAAACTGACATAAAACACGTGAAGCCTTTGCATTAGAAAAAGTATAGATTCTATTTCGTATTTCAATAGTTAGGCCTATGAGCCTGACGTGTGGTTATCGTCTATAGAGATGTACGTTTTACGATTGTTACGCTCCGTGTGTACTTTATGTTTGAAATAATCAATGAAGAAATACTCATGCTTAAAAGTATGATAAATATAAATTTCCTGCACATTTTCTCTTTCGCTTTTAAATATTTACTATTTAATTTAATATTTATATAATACGTATCTTTTAAATAATGAAAACAAAGTATTCTCTTCTTTCTATTAAGGCATCTAATTGTTCTTACAAATATGTTTTTCTCCTATACATATTATGATCGAAATATAACTATATAATCAAAATATATATTTTTTATTATTTCCACATTAGTATCCCGAGGTTCATAAATAACATTGACGACAGTCTTTTAAATACCTAACCATAACTACATTACCAGTTTTGACCCTATATGTGTTAAATACACTCTCATGAGAATTTACAGAAAGCAAATACGTAAACGAGAATTTACAATTTCCATAATGTGTATAGTCTAGGGAAACGAAACAACGCAACGTTATATACCAATCAAGTTCCGCAGACAGCGGAGAAGCAGTCATTTTCCAACGTGATGCATTTAAATAGTACATTATCACCACGACAAAGAAATGATATTCTATAACAGATAGACATGAGTTAATTCGGTATTCTAGGGTGGTAAAACAGCAGAGAATTGCCCATAATGTATTGTTTATGTCTTCAGACTCTTCACTCGCTTGAACCGCTAGAGGAAGTTTTAGAAAGCAACGTATTTACATTTTAGGAATGTATTTACATTTTAGGAATGTATTTACATTTTAGGAATGTATTTACATTTTGCGAATTCCATGAACATAAACCCACTGGTGTTATCAACACAAATTATTAATATGAGGAAAATTACACGGCGTACAATTACCATACTTAAACCTATAAACAGAATAATAAGTAGTGTCCGTTTAGCAACCGCAAATGAAGTATGTCGAAATATAATTCATATAAAATTAATTAAATATTCAACAAATACAAGAGCAAATAATTATATTCGACATTAACCACAGTTGTTGTGGTCAATTTCATTAAAAGAAATTCAAGGTAACTGCAGTAAAATTCCATTGTTTGTACATAGGAAATAACAGTAGTTGTTCTTCGATTAATTTGACACTTTTAAGGTATATACTAATTAGTGCATATGTGCGTATGTCAATCTTTTTAATGTAATCATATGGTTTATTCTGTTATTTTCGCTGTGGCTATTACTGCATATATCTCTTTGCTTTCGAATACACTAATTTTAAGAATATTGTTACAATCAATGCATCGAGTATCTCTAACCAGACATTCATCTGTTATTGAGTTTCAATTATTTTGTACATGTGTGGACATTTATTTGCAAATAAAACACATTTGATATACCTTACAAAAACATTTCACTGTTTAATTCATTTAGCAAACAAACCAGACATCCCAAACAGAACTAAAATATGTCCGTAGTTATTGATCGATTTTAACAGACCGATACCTCAATATTAAAATAAACATCAAAAGATATTAATCTATTGTTCAAGGCGTATGATTCAAATAAAGATGTCTTGACTTTTATAAATACAGTATATGCAGTTACATTAAAAAAAATCTCAGATTTATCTTTTAGTGATAGACAACAGAAACATTTTTACCGTAAGTTTACAGTAAAAACTGATTTAAATGGACATAGCAATATAGTCTTGCCAAAACAATAAACGTTTAGATCGTTTGCAACAACCTCTGATAAACAAACAGTAGTGTCATAAATCATTTCTTAATACTAGATGGCAAACCGTGTGACCTAATTATGTGGAGTGGTTTAAATAATCGGAGGAAAGGTGCCCGTTTCAAGTAACATTTTGGCATATAACTTTCTTAGCATTTCGTGAGAATTCAAAAAATAAAAACGAACTCCATCTCTGTGTCGGAATGAACCGTCGGTGCTATCAAGTGACCATGCAAAACAGGTCGTTGCACAATTTGCTTAAACTACTTATGTTTGCTGCTTGACCACTTGATAGCACCGACAATCTCATTCTGGATTTCGATAAAGCTACTCAACGACAGATATCACTTTCATATTATAAACAACAATATGAAAAGAAGGGAGATTTATTGTGCCTTGGTATATTTTATGACGTGTTTTGATCGCATTAACAGGCAAATAATATGGTATATATATTTAATGGTAAACGTTATACAGCAATAGCAGGGATATACAAATCGGTACAGAGGTTTTACAGAGGTTTTCAATTGCATAAATGGGTTGAAACAGGGCTGTGAAATTTTACATCTTTATAAACGAGCTAATTAAGCAAGTAGAGGAAAGCGGTATACAGATATATCTTGAAATTTATGTAATTATCAGCACTACTCTTCAAAGATGATCCGACTTTGACATCATGTACTGTAATTGGATTACAAGATATTAAATGCATTGTAATGACACGCATTATAATGTCATTATTACTAAAAAATTGAATAATGGTATTTAAAAACGGCGGAACACATTCAAGAATCGATAAATGTTCATTTGAGGAAAACCGATCAACATGTAGGCGCTTTATCCAGCTCCCATCTGTCCTTAGCTTCAAATCCAAGAGAACATGCAACGAAAGCGTAACGAGTGCTTGTGTCACTTTAGTCAAATACATATTGTTATAGCCAGCTTTCAAACATGTGTGACACAACGATAAATCAATTTTTACTATATGGATCCGTGGGTTATCCAGCGTCAAAACCTCGACAAAATTGATACATACTATACATACAAGAGGTATATGTGTTAACCAAAATACTATCTAAAAACCCACTACACAGTTGTGCCCCTTTTTTGCCACGGTAACATGATTGATGCGCTTAGGGAGGTTCGCGATGCTCTTATCAGATTCCTTTACATCTGGCGTAAACTATTAAAAAATCAATACACTTATAAGAATAAAAATCTACAATTATGTTTGTTAATTTCATAAAATATATAAAAAGATATTAAGAACCATAGCAATGGAAAACATACAACTGGACAACAAAACAGCAAATTTGACAAATTACAACTGACAATGCTAATTTCATCTTTAGAGTGTCAAGTAATTCTTCTCCTTACCACTAAAACGTATGTCTTTATACTACTCGCTAGATACACATCTTATTTAAACTATTTAAAACAAAAATAATATGTACACTTGAGATATGAAGTTTCTAAGCTTTTTCTTTTCATATAGTACAGCAATTTCTCGTTAACAGATGAATAGAGCAATAGCTGGCATAGCATCGTTATTTCCCTTGGAAACTAATGCCAATTGGAATATTAGAATTCCAATTGGACAGGGTGATTTTTTCTACTTTTTTTCCATTTAACTCAGTATTTTACGAACGTTTTGAGCTGTAATTTTGAATTTTACTTAAAGATAGTTATAATTGTCCAAAATAATTAAGTTTAAATCATTAATTTCATAATGAAAAAAAAAATCGGAAAAAAAAGTTTTTCCAGAAATTCACTGTGTTGTGTTTATTGCAATAATACATCTGGTGTTTAAAAGCGATTTTTAAAGGATTTTAACATATGAATTTATTTATGAGCATTTAAAACAATATTAGGAGTGCCAGAGCATTGCACATTTTATGTACGGATACATTCCTGCTATGGAAAAAAATACTTAAAAAAATGTATTTTACCGCAGACACCTTAGACCTTATATTATATAGAACAAAGAACACATTTTAACTTTGTAATACATGCAGCGGTATTATGAGACTCTTGTATATTTTCAGTGTGCATTTACACTGCAAAACTTGCACTGGTGCAAAATCCTGCAAATGAGTGAGAACAGATTAGTAAAGCAGAGTTACAATAGGATGAAATTTGGGACAAAGTCGATAGACGTAGATAATAAACAGATTTCAAATGGTATACGTCTCACACCATTATTACATTTCCCATAGGGCTCCATTGTAACATTTATGTCCAAAACAGAGTGAAAAATCAAATTCTGCAGCATGTGTCTGGTCTTAAATTCTTCACTGGTTCAAGATATGCAATTATAAAGGAAAAACAGCATACCTTGACCAGGTGTTTTTTTTTAAATTCAATGCCTTTGTGAGACTTATCAATTTCCAGAGTAAAAATATGTCAACTATTCGCCTTATATACGGTTCGAACCAACAATTCTGAAATGACACAGAATTGTCCAGAAAGCTGGTATCAGCATCAAATTTTCAATGGTGATTTCTAAAATACTGATCATTTAACTCATGCTAGCATAAAACAAACCATTGCAGTACAAAGCCCTGAAAAAAGAAGAAAAAGAAAACTTTAGTTTTATTTCTATCTCCTTCATCTGTAGGTCCGGAGTACTCAAGGGAAATAATAGTGATGTGAGTCCTATAGGTGCGGTATAGATACATAAATTCGTTCCAAAGTTGTACTAAATACATATGCGGTTTTAGTCAAATATTAAAAGACAACAGTCTCAAAGAATGGAAAACTTTGGTAAATGATAGCTATAAACGTTTTATGTATAGACTTTTTCGCTCACTGACACGAAGAACATTAAACTATTATGACTTTCAGACACTCAATGGCTAATTTTTCCATGGCTTTGAAACTGAGTAAGAAAGATAATACAATATATTCTTCAATAAGAGAATATGCAGATTTTGTAACAATGGAATAGTAAAGTGTTTCATTGTGTTATGATTTGTTCAAAAAACGTATCAATTACAATACAACACAAGAACTTTTTAATAAATACACGTGTTAATTTATTTAATAAAGTGATGATGAGTTCCAAAAACCATTCGTACTTAAATACACTTTATAACATTTTAAAAATAGAAGCTTTTGTTATTTATTCAAACACATGTTCATATTTTATCATATAATTTAAAATGTACTTTATTGTTATCATATTATATAAACACCACAAGACCATAATATGTGTACACTGTGATGATATGGGCCGGTGGCCAACATCAATATAATACGTTTCATTGAATATCTCGTATGAAGGGTGATTTCAAATAATTAAGCCGGGTGATTTGCGTGTTATTGAAATTAGAAAAATGCACAACATGCAAAACACCCCGTATTTCAATTTAAATATCTATCCATAAGGCTTTTAACAATATGCTTATGTGGAATAATATCTACACCAGACTATGTGTTTATATAATATGCGAGTAACAACAGTGTCACGAAATCATACAGACAGTGTGCAACATAGAATGCAGTTAGTTCATATGAATTTTTCTATGGAAGAGGTTACGGTCAATGGAAATTACACTTAACGCAAAACCATACAAAATGATCTCACAATATGTTTATTTTCCGTTTGATACAAACATAGATATGCTTCCCATATCTTGAGGTTAGTGGACAATAACAACCCAATTTATGTGAAGCTTTCTGACGTTTTATGTATATATACAATTGGCTTGGTTATCCGGTTTCCTTTTAAATGTCTTAGATTATAATACTACAAAGCACAATATCGTATTGTGTGTCCCTGATATTTGAAGACAAAATAATTATCCTTATATCAGAAACGACATACATCAATCGCTAGAAGTCGTGATCACCATATCAATCTATATCGATTTTGTCTTCAGTAAATATACTTACTTTTATTAATTCACTTGTCTTGTTTCTTTTTTTTTGTTTCGTTTTTACCAGAACATTTCTGTACTTTGCATTATATACAATAAAATAGGCCATGTAAACGCTGCCATATTTGCAAGTCATTTTTAATGGAGTGTCGGGGGTACTTTTATATACACTGTCTAGACATATCACGAGACGACGAGGGAAGAGGGGGGATGGATGAGTGCACTTGTACATTAAAAAAGTTAAAGCTCTTCAATAACATATTTTGGTGATGACAGTACAAAGGCGGTTGTTAATGTTGTAACATCGTTGTGTAGATATTGTACTCATTAGAATTATTCTGTACAATATATAAATATTGATTTTCTGGCTATGTATTTCCTTTGATTGCTACGTCTCCTGTAGGTAACGGGAGTACATGCATGTACTTATGCTTTACTCTGCATGTTTATTCTTTCTAATTACACTGTGTATTTAAAATCGCGGATCAAAAACTTTATGAAATACCAATAGATTTAACAGTGATAGAACAATGTCAAATCATACCGTGTTTGTTTACTGTTAGTAGCTTTAAACAACACATATGCAGAGAGTAAACAGTTTATTTAGATTAATGCGACTTATGAAACAATTTATTTCTTATTACAAAAAGCTCGTAAAGATTGAAGTGATTGATTCATTTAATAAAATTGATTAGTAATGCAAAAAAACTCATGCCAAATTTCACATTTTGGATTAAAACCTTATATGAAATATCAATATTAGTTAAACAAAGACATGAAACTGTTTCACCGCTACTATTTGTAAGTGCCATGAATTGTTATGGTGTCACAATATTATATTGCATATGAAATATTTAACGTCAACAAAAGGGTACAGTCGAGCCTTTATATTTAAATTGCTCAAAAAGGTTTGCCATGTTTTTGTGTGTGTGGGGGTAGTTTAATTCAATGATGCCTTCAAGACAATCAGTTTCGTCTCTAAAATTGAGTTAGTTTTTTTTTATGAAAAATGAAGTAGTAATTTTTATTCAATCAACCAAACAATTTTCTGCACAGTGGTGTTTCAAATATCATTCTTTTTATTAATTATTAATATCAGATAACAGGCAAGTGACATTACTATAAATGTGTCTCAAATAAAATCACAGTATACGACGTTGTGATGGTCCCTTAATAAACAATGTATAGTAACTACATATTTGCTCCCATCGTAGTTCAGTTAAGAATATTTTTACCAGACACTTTCAAATAAAATACGTGTTTGCTGAAATTGTACAGCACACCCATATCATGTTAATAGTAAATTAGAACAAATTCATGGGATACACTAAGAAACATATGTCATGATAATTTGGTAGGGGTAGGGTTTCGTTTTAGAGTCAGTAAGTTTCTGTAGTCAATCAACGTTTTCAAAAATAAAATATAATTTATTAGACACATGAAGAATCAGCCGTTTACAACTTTAAGACCATCACATTGTTATCTCGTTCTTTACTATATGTATCACATCGCGTTCTTCCTATATAATGTAAATATGTATCAAATCTCGTTCTTACTATATGTTGTAAATATGTATCACATCTCGATCTTTCTATCTGTTGTAAATATGTATCAAATCTTGTTGTTCCTATATGTTGTAAATATGTATCACATCTCGTTGTTCTTATGTGTTGTAAATATGTATCACATCTCGTTCTTACTATATGTTGTAAATATATATCCCATCTTGTTCTTCCTATATGTTGTAAATATGTATCCCATCTTGTTCTTCCTATATGTTGTGAATGTGTATCAAATCTCGTTTTTCACTATATGTTGTAAATATGTATCCCATCTCGTTCTTTCTATATGTTGTGAATGTGTATCACATCTCATTTTTTACGTTATGTTGTAAATATGTACCACATCTCGTTCTTCCTATATGTTGAGAATATGTATCATATCTCGTTCTTCCTCTATATTGTAAATATGTATCCCATCTCGTTCTTCCTATATTTTGTAAATATGTATTACATCTCGTTCTTCCAATATGATGTAAATATATATCATATCTCGTTATTCCTATATGTTGTGAATATGAATCACATCTCGTTCTTCATATATGTTGAATATGTATCACATCTTGTTCTTCCTATATGTTGTGAATATATATCACATCTCGTTCTTCTTTTATGTTGTGAATATGTATCACATCTTGATGTTCAGGTTTAGCTATATGGCTTCTTCAATATCAATCAGAAAATATAAGCTGTACGGAAAGGCACTGCTTAAGTATTGTCTGTAACTTCTGATCGATTAAACGTCATTGCAAAAAAGTTACATATGGACATACATCTCTGTAGAACTTATTTGAAACCATTTCTCTTATCAGATTAAATAGCTATATTGATTGTAAAAGCACGACATACAACATCAAACGACAAATAAAGCGTTAGACGAATTTAGAAATGATGGCTAGTTACAATGCAAAGTATATAATTATTATTCGATAAGAAATCAATAAGACATTGATACTATTCCAAATAACAACTCATCAGAAATAATGCACAGCCACAGTTATAAAAACAAACACTTAAAAATTCCAACATTGAAACTTAAATTATATTAAATAATTTACCGTCACTAAATCGGATTTAGTTACATTGTAAAACATGTACCAAACGGCTTATCGTTGGAAAGGTTGAATGTTAGACCGTCTCTAGTTATCGATCAGCAGCAACAGAGGCTACATGAGGAGCTTAAATCTAGTGTACAGGAGCTTCCAACCTCACTCTTCCGAAAATTTCAAAAACACTCAGATTATCAACATGGCATGATGAAGTGTCATGTGTAAGACCAAGAACCTTTCCTCAAAGGTTAAGGTCACACTTTCAATTTGTTTGATATTTCGTATCTGGTCTGTAATATTATCTTTAACTTGGCTCAATTGATCAAGATGACATGACGATGTGTCGCACGTAAGATCCAGACCCGTATCTCAAAGGTCAAGGTCCGATTTTGAGATTGTTCAACAACATTTTAAGTCTGTTTGAGATTTCAAGTAGTCTGTAACTTTATCATACATGGATGGATTTCAAAGACACTTTGCTCAATTTATCAATTGATAAACATGACATGACGGAATGTCGTGTTAAGACCTCGAACCTAACCTCAAAGATCAAGATCACACTTTCAGTTTGTTTGATATTTCATGTCTGGACTGTAACTTTGTTTTACATGAAGGTAATTTAAAATAGCTTGACCTAAGTGATCAACATGTCATGATGACGTGCCACCTGTATTTACCTGTAGAAATACTCAGACCTTTATATCAGATGTCAAGGTCAAGGTTACACACACAAAGGTCAAGGTCATACTTTAATTTAAAAAAAAACACCATGAAATTGTTTGTTTAAGTCTGAAACGTCAGTGCATGACTTTTGATATTCATGGCTACATTGCTACCTATTATAGAATATATCATTATTTTCACAGATCATTTCGGGGCTGTGACACTTACCATTGACATGTGACATTTTTTGTTTATATAAACTTCATTTACTGATTAAATGGGTTGTGATTGTTTTGAACTAAACGTCTTCAGTTGGACACACATATTTTATCTATAACCATGACAACAACGAAACGAATCTTAAAACGCACTAACACATTACAATATTCGTAATTTGACATCACGTAAAACCCAGGCAAATCAACGCCTGAGTTCATAAAGACTATCTAGACATTTCACAGAGCACATAAACAGTACGTTACAAATTATCGATAAAGGTGGAATAAACGTATTAAGGACTCGCGTGTAAAAACAGTATATATGCAATGTTATGTATGTGCCTATCAGAATAAAAACAAACAATGGGCAGTTTTTTCGTTTTGGAACATTTTATAATTCACATGTGATAGTAGTTATGGTTGTAATTCGGGAGGTCAAACATAAGGCAGTTGTGTGCCTGGTTTATCGCATATCAGATCAGGACATTTGTACCTAGGTTTAAAACATGTAATGTTTGTACCTAGGTTTAAATTATGTAGCATTTTTGTGTAGGTTTAATTCATGTTACGTTTGTATCTAGGTTTAAATCATATAACGTTTGTACCTAGGTTTAAACAAATAATGTTTATACCTAAGTTTAAATTATGTAACGTTTTTATCTAGGTTTAAATCATGTAACGTTTATATCTAGGTTTAAATCGTGTAACGTGTGTAGCTAGGTTTAAAACGTGTAATTTTGTACTTAAGTTTAAAACATGTAATTTTGTTCCTAGGTTTGAATTATGTAACGTTTTTAATCTAGGCTTAAATCATGTAACGTTTGTATCTAGGTTTAAATCGTGTAAAGTTTGTATCTAGGTTTAAATCAAGTAACGTTTGTAAATAGATTGAAATCATATAACGTTTGTACGTAGGTTTAATTTATGTAACGTTTTTATCTGGGTTTAAATCATATAACGTTTGTACCTGGGTTTAAAACATGTAATGTTTTTACCTAGGTTTAAATTATGTAACGTTTTTGTCTAGGTTTTAATCATGAAACGTTTGTATCTAGGTTTAAATCGTGAAACATGTGTACCTAGGTTTAAAACGTGTAATGTTTGAACCAAGGTTTAAATAATGTAACTTTTTTTCTAGGTTTAAATTATGTAACGTTTGCTTTTAGGTTTATATTATGTGATTTTGTACTTAAGTTGAAAACGTGTAATGTTTGTTCCTAGGTTTGAATTATGTAACGTTCTTATCTAGGTTTAAATCATGTAAAGTTTATATCTAGGTTTATATCATGAATCGTTTGTATCTAGGTTTAAATCATGTAACGTTACATGTAATGTATATTCTTAGGTTTGAATGTTGTAGCGTTTTTATCTAGGTTTAAATCATGTAACGTTTGTATCTAGGTTTAAATCATGTCATTTTGTTCTTAAGTTGAAAACGTGTAATGTTTGTTCCTAGGTTTGAATTATGTAACGTTCTTATCTAGGTTTAAATCATGTAAAATTTGTATCTAGGTTTATATCATGAACCGTTTGTATCTAGGTTTAAATCATGTAACGTTAGTACCTAGATTTAAAACGTGTAATTTGTGTACCTAGTTTTAAATTATGTAACTTTTTTTTCTAGGTTTAAATCATGTAACGTTTGTTTCTAGGTTTACATCATGTGATTTTGTACTTTTGTTTAAAGCATGTAATGTTTGCTCCTAGGTTTGAATTATGTAACGTGTTTATCTAGGTTTAAATCATGTAACGTTTGTATCTAGGTTTAAGTCATATAATTTTGTACTTAAGTTTAAAACATGTAATTTTGTTACTAGGTTTTAATTATGTAACGTTTTGATCTAGGTTTAAATCGTGTAACGTTTGTATCTAGGTTTAAAACATGTATCGTTTGTATCTAGGTTTAAATCAAGTAACGTTTGTAAATAGGTTTAAATCATGTAACGTTTGTACCTAGGTTTAAATTATGTAACGTTTGGATCTAGGTTTTAAATCATGTAACGTTTGTATCCAGGTTTTAATCATATAACGTTTGTATCTATGTTTAAAACATGTTATGTTTGTACCTAGGTTTAAGTTGTATTACGTTTTTATCTGGGTTTAAATCATGTATCGTTTGTATAAAGGTTTAAAAATTGTAATTGTGTACTTAGTTTTAAAACATGCAATGTCTAGATTTAGATCGTGTAACGTTTGTACCTAGATTTTAAATATGTATCTAGGTTTAAATAATGTTATTTTGTAATTAGTTTTAAAACATGTTTTTATCTAGGTTAAAATCGTGTAACGTTTGTACCTAGGTTTAAATCATGTAACGTTTGTACCTAGGTTTAAAACAGGTAATGTTTGTACCTAGGTATAAATTATGTAACGTTATTATCTGGGTTTAAATCATGTAACGTTTGTACCTGAGTTTAAAACATGAAATGTTTGTACCTAGGTTTAAATTATATAACGTTTTTATCTAGGTTTAAATCGTGTAACATTTGTATCTAGTTTCATATCATGTAGCGTTTGTATATAGGTTTAAATCATGTAACGTTTGTACCTAGGTTTAAATCATGTAACGTTTTTTATCTAGGTTTAAATCGTGTAACGTTTGTATCTAGGTTTTAAACATGCTATGTTTGTACCTAGGTTTAAATCATGTAACGTTTGTATCTAGGTTTAAATCATGTAACGTTTGTACCTATGTTTAAAACAGGTAATTTTTGTACCTATGTTTAAATTATGTAACGTTATTATCTGGGTTTAAATCATATAACGTTTGTACCTGGGTTTAAAACATGTAATGTTTGTACCTAGGTTTAAATTATGTAACGTTTTATCTAGGTTTAAATCGTGTAATATGTGTATCTAGTTTCATATCATGTAGCGTTTGTATCTAGGTTTAAATCATGTAGCGTTTGTACCTAGGTTTAAATCATGTAACGTTTTTATATAGGTTTACATCATACAGCGTTTGTACCTAGGTTTAAATCATGTAACGCTTTTATATAGGTTCAAATAATGTAACCTTTGGAATAAGGTTCAAATAATGTAACGTCTGTATCTAGGTTTAAATCATGTGACCTTTGTATCTATGTTAAAATCATATAGCGTTTGTATCTAGGTTTAATCATTAACGTTTATACCTAGGTTTAAATCATGTATTGTTTTTATCTAGGTTCAGATCATGTAACGTTTGTATCTAGGTTTACATCATGTAGCGTTTGTACCTATGTGTAAATCATGTAACGTTTGTATCTAGGTTTGAATCATGTATCGTTTGTATCTAGGTTTAACTCAAGTAACGTTTGTCAATAGGTTTAAATCATGTAACATTTTTATCTAGGATTAAACCATGTAACGTTTGTATCTATGTTTAAATCATGTAACGTTTGTATCTAGATTTAAATCATGTAACGTTTTTATCTAGGTTTAAATCATGTAACGCTTGTATCTAGGTTTAAATCATGTAACGTTTGTATTTAGTTTTAAATCATGAAGCGTTCGTTTCTAGTTTCAAATCATATAGCGTTTGTATCTAGGTTTAAATCATATAGCGTTTTTATCTAGGTTTAAATAATGTAGTGTTTGTACCTAAGTTTAAGTCATGTAACGTTTTTATCTAGGGTTAAATAATGTAACATTTTTATCTAGGTTTAAACCATGTACCGTTTATATCTATGTTTAAATCATGTAACGATTGTATTTAGTTTTAAATCATGTAACGTTTTTATCTAGGTTTAAATCATGTAACGCTTGTATCTAGGTTTAAATCATGTAACGTTTGTATCTAGTTTTAAATCATGTAGCATTCGTATCTAGTTTCAAATCATGTAGTGTTTGTATCTAGGTTTAAATCATGTAGCGTTTTTATCTAGGTTTACATCATGTAGCCTTTGTACCTAGGTGTAAATCATGTAACATTTTTATCTAGGTTTAAACCATGTAACGTTTGTATCTATGTTTAATCATGTATCGTCTGTACCTAGGTTTAAATCATGTAACATTTATACCTAGATTTAATCATGTAGCGTTTGTATCTAGGTTTAATTATGTAACGTCTGTACCTAGGTTTAAATCATGTACCATTTATACCCAGATTTAATAATGTAGCGTTTGTATCTAGGTTTAGATTATGTATCGTTTGTTTATAGGTTTAGATAATGTAACGTTTGTATCTAGTTTTAAATCATGTAGCACTTGTATCTTGTTTCAAATCATGTAGCGTTGTATCTATGTTAAAAAATGTTGCTTTTGTATCTAGGTTTAAATCATGTAACGTTTGTATATGGTTTTAAATCATGTAGCGTTTGTATCTAGGTTAAATCACGTAGCATTTATATCTTGGTTTAAATCATGTAACGTTTGTACATAGGTTTAAATCATGAAATGTTTGTATCTAGGTTTAATCATGTAGCGTTCGTACCTAGGTGTAATCATGTAGTGTTTGTATCTAGGTTTAAATTATGTAACGTTTGTTTATAGGTTTAAATTATGTAACGTTTGAATATAGGTTTAAATCATGTAGCGTTTGTATCTAGTGTTAAATCATGTAGCGTTTGTATCTATGTTTAAATCATAAAGCGTTTATATCTAGGTTTAATCATGTAACGTCTGTACCTATGTTTAAATCATGTAACATTTATACTTAGGTTTAAATCATGTAGCGTTTGTATCTAGGTTTAGATTATGTATCCTTTTTGTTTATAGGTTTAGATAATGTAGCCTTTGTACCTAGGTGTAAATCATGTAACGTTTTTATCTAGGTTTAAACCATGTAACGTTTGTATATGTGTAACATTTATACCTAGATTTAATCATGTAGCGTTTGTATATAGGTTTAATCATGTAACGTCTGTACCTAGGTTTAAATCATGTACCATTTATACCTAGATTTAATCATGTAGCGTTTGTATCTAGGTTTAAATTATGTATCGTTTGTTTAAAGGTTTAGGTAATGTAACGTTTGTATCTAGTTTTAAATCATGTAGCGCTTGTATCTTGTTTCAAATCGTGTAGCGTTGTATCTAGGTTAAATCATGTAGCTTTTGTATCTAGGTTTAAATCATGTAACGTTTGTATATGGTTTTAAATCATGTAGCGTTTGTATCTAGGTTAAATCACGTAGCATTTATATCTTGGTTTAAATCATGTAACGTTTGTACATAGGTTTAAATCATGTAATGTTTGTATCTAGGTTTAATCATGTAGCGTTCGTATCTAGATTTAATAATGTAGCGTTTGTATCTAGGTTTAAATTATGTAACGTTTGTCTATAGGTTTAAATTATGTAACGTTTGTATATAGGTTTAAATCATGTAGCGTTTCTATCTAGTGTTAAATCATGTAGCGTTTGTATTTAGGTTTAAATCATGTCATTTTGTATCTAGGATTAATTATGTAGCGTTTGTATCTAGGTTTAAATCATGTTGCATGTCTCGGTTTGATCATGTAGCTTTGTATCTAGTTTTAAATCATGTATCACTTGTATCTTGTTTCAAATCATGTAGCGTTGTATCTAGGTTAAATCATGTAGCTTTTGTATCTAGGTTTAAATCATGTAACGTTTGTATCTAGGTTTAAATCATGTAGCGTTTGTATCTAGGTTTAAATCATGTAGCGTTTTTTTCTAGGTTTACATCATACAGCGTTTGTACCTAGGTTTAAATCATGTAACGTTTTTATATAGGTTCAAATAATGTAACTTTTGGATTTAGGTTCAAATAATGTAACGTCTGTATCTAGGTTTAAATCATGTGACGTTTGTATCTATGTTAAAATCATATAGCGTTTGAATCTTGGTTTAATCATTAACGTTTATACCTAGGTTTAAATCATGTAACGTTTTTATCTAGGTTCAGATCATGTAACGTTTTTATCTAGGTTTACATCATGTAGCGTTTGTACCTAGGTGTAAATCATGTAACGTTTGTATCTAGGTTTAAATCATGTAACGTTTGTATCTAGGTTTAAATCAAGTAATGTTTGTCAATAGGTTTAAATCATGTAACATTTTTATCTAGGTTTAAACCATGTAACGTTTGTATTTATGTTTAAATCATGTAACGTTTGTATCTATATTTAAATCATGTTACGTTTTTATCTAAGTTTAAATCATGTAACGCTTGTATCTAGGTTTAAATCATGTAACGTTTGTATTTAGTTTTAAATCATGTAGCGTTCGTATCTAGTTTCAAATCATTTAGAGTTTGTATCTAGGTTTAAATCAGGTAGCGTTTTTATCTAGGTTTAAATCATGTAGTGTTTGTACCTAGGTTTTAGTCATGTAACGTTTTTATCTAGGTTTAAATAATGTAACGTTTGTATCTAAGTTTAAATAATGTAACGTCTGTATCTAGGTTTAAATCATGTAGCGTTTGTATCTATGTTTCAATCATAAAGCGTTTGTATCTAGGTTTAATCATGTAACGTCTGTACCTAGGTTTAAATCATGTAACATTGATACCTAGGTTTAAATCATGTAGCGTTTGTATCTAGGTTTAGATTATGTATCGTTTGTTTATAGGTTCAGATAATGTAACGTTTGTATCTAGTTTTAAATCATGTAGCGTTTGTATCTTGTTTCAAATCATGTAACATTTTTATCTAGGTTTAAACCATGTAACGTTTGTATCTATGTTTAAATCATGTAACGTTTGTATCTAATTTTAAATCATGTAACGTTTTTATCTAGGTTTAAATCATGTAACGCTTGTATCTAGGTTTAAATCATGTAACGTTTGTATCTAGATTTAAATCATGTTGCGTTCGTATCTAGTTTCAAACCATGTAGCGTTTGTATCTAGGTTTACATCATGTAGCGTTTTTATCTAGGTTTACATCATGTAGCCTTTGTACCTAGGTGTAAATCATGTGACCTTTTTATCTAGGTTTAAACCATGTAACGTTTGTATCTATGTTTAATCATGTAACGTCTGTACCTAGGTTTAAATCATGTAACATTTATACCTAGATTTAATCATGTAGCGTTTGTATCTAGGTTTAATCATGTAACGTCTGTACCTAGGTTTAAATCATGTAACATTTATACCTAGATTTAATCATGTAGCGTTTGTATCTAGGTTTAGATTATATATCGTTTGTTTATAGGTTTAGATAATGTAACGTTTGTATCTAGTTTTAAATCATGTAGCGCTTGTATCTTGTTTTAAATCATGTAGCATTGTATCTAGGTTGAATCATGTAGCTTTTGTATCTAGGTTTAAATCATGTAACGTTTGTATATGGTTTTAAATCATGTAGCGTTTGTATCTAGGTTAAATCACGTAGCATTTATATCTTGGTTTAAATCATGTAACGTTTGTACATAGTTTTAAATCATGTAATGTTTGTATCTAGGTTTAATCATGTAGCGTTCGTATCTAGGTTTAATCATGTAGCGTTTGTATCTAGGTTTAAATTATGTAACGTTTGTATATAGTTTTAAATTATGTAACGTTTGTATATAGGTTTAAACCATGTAGCGTTTGTATCTAGTGTTAAATCACGTAGCGTTTGTATCTAGGTTTAAATCATGTCATTTTTGTATCTAGGTTTAATTATGTAGCGTTTGTATCTAGGTTTAAATCATGTTGCATGTCTCGGTTTGATCATGTAGCTTTGTATCTAGGTTTAAATCATGTAGCGTTTGTATCTAAGGTTAAATCATGTTGCATGTCTCGGTTTGATCATGTAGCTTTGTATCTAGGTTTAAATCATGTAGCGTATCTAGGTTTAAATCATGTAGCGTATTTAGGTTTCAATCATGTTTAAATAAAAAAATTATAATCATATAAAGAATCTGGACATATGTAATACCCTTCTGCAATCCTATATAAATGGAATTAAACCGCAAAAGCGCAATTATCATTTGTAGTGTAAATAGTTAAGTTTTAGTTCTAAATAGTATAGTAGGTTTCTTAGTCTGTTTGCAATATCACTAGTATATATATTTATATACATAGAACATTGGTTTTGTGTTGTTGTTTTGTGTAGGTTTCTTTCGTTATGTGATGAAGGTGTAAAGCCGAAAGCTAGATAAGGATATTATATTTTAGGTTTTAGCACTGCAAAATGGTAATTGTCTTTACTGTATAATATGTATCTAAAGGTAAAGGTTTTACACTGCAAAATGATAATTGTCTTTACTGTATAATATGTATCTAAAGGTATAGGTTGTACACTGTAAGATGGTAATTGTCTTTACTGTATAATATGTATCTAAAGGTATAGGTATAGGTTTTACACTGCAAAATGGTAATTGTCTTTACTGTATAATATGTATATAAAGGTATAGGTTTTACACTGTAAAATGGTAATTGTCTTTACTGTATAATATGTATCTAAAGGTATAGGTTTTACACTGTAAAATGGTAATTGTCTTTACTGTATAATATGTATATAAAAGTATAGGTTTTACACTGTAATAGGACTTATCCTCATATATGTATACGTATGGTAGCATTCAAATTGTGCTATCTGCATGTAAACCTGTTTGAAAATGTCTCTACTTATGCCAGCTATGTCAGTGTTTCAAATATTGCACATGTAGGTAAATACTGAAATAAAAATGTGTCTTGCGTATATAACAACCTAAGACGCAACGGTTCCTTGTCTTAATGCAGTTGATTAGGAACTTATTTAATTTAACAGTTGGAGCGTGCCTACTAGTATTCGGTTTAATTGTCTCGTACAGTATCTATTGGGTTTTAAATGAGGTTTTACAGAGTCAAGTCATGTCTCCTTAAACTTTATTTAAGTACAATCACCAAACGATCTCTTCGAGTGCGTTTATGTTTATGTCAGGCTGTGAGGTAGTAGTTATGTTGCTATAAATTGTCAGGAAATTTGTTAAATTGTGTTTTTTTATGGTTGTGTTGTTTTTTTTCGGTTTAAAAAACGTTTTCTGTCGATTGTGGTGTTGTACATGCAATGGAAGGCTTGTTAATGTGTGGTTTAAATCAATGGATAAAAATGTATTTGATGTTTTATTTAGTGATTTTCTTGGAAGTGTTGATAAAAGGTCATGTGGATTATTTGAACGCGTTATCCGTTCCTTTTGGACTAATATTGCTTTAATCGAGAACTAACAGTTTCTTCTGATAAAATTCTGGAAACTTGCATATTTAATAATTATTAATTTTTACGTTGATTATGAAGTTCGTAATTCTGATAAAATCACATTCGGTATAGTTTTCGACAATAAGAGCCAGAATATGCGGATAAAGCATGATGGGTTGATATGAGAATCAACAAAAGTGAGGCCTCCTAGGGGGGTCGATTTGGATTCGATGGGTTTAGGTTTATTGTGGATTTATTGATTATTGTTTTGTTGTTATGTTTAAAAGTTCCCTTTGTATTTAAAACATATTATATAGTTTCTTAACAATATTAAATACGATGCGATTGAAGGTAAATATATCTCATACAGGAGTAACTGGATCATCACCTTTGTGTACATACAGACCAGTTATAATTCAAATATATAATAAAGAATATTGTTTACGGTGATGTCACGTCATACATTTCAGTATCCTTGATTTTTCGTAGAACTGTCAAACGATGGTTGATTCTCGTCATAAGGAAATGACATTGATTTTACGCATAGTGTATGTCGATCAAGCAACCAAAACTACATAAATGTTAGTGAGTTACAGTTTTAAATTTATAAAAAGGGATTTTCAATGTGAAAAACGAAAAGGAGAATACAAAACTATGTTACTGTATTGTAAGTTGAACTCGCCGGTCTGAGCCATCGGAATCTGATATATATTCATTTTGTATAATAAAATAAATTCTATATTGTTTTACGGCTTGTACCAGGATAACCTGTACATTACTATACTTAATACAAGCAGTTCTATTTTCATTAACAGTTCCAGGATACCAGTAAGCTGGTTGGCTACGTTATGAGATTTATTTTCTGTTGCCCATACTAGAATACTATAATTAGGCACTGCCACGACAATTAGTATGCCTAGAGATGGCAGTACGTTAGATCTCTTGAGACTAGCAGGAAGACAATTCAAATTAAGTAGACTGAATTTTAGGAGATTATCAAGAGAATGGATATTATGAAGACGAAGACGGTACTACATATGTAGATAAATAAATTGTTAATTGGAAAATCATCCTAGACAAAGGCAAACACAAATATACACATAATTCCCAAAAGGAACGTCATTTGGAAGTTACTTCCAGAGAATAAGGAAGAGTCAATTTACTTCTTAAAAAGAAAAATATGTTCGTTTTCCAACTTGGTACTGTTACAATTTTAGTACTCCATTTAAATGTTTGACATGACTAACAATCGGCATGATTGTTAGTGTAGCTAAAAGCGGTGTAACGTGTTTCTGTGTCATGTTGTGTATTAAAACAATGTATACGTTTTATACCTCGTTTTATGACGTGGAGACTGTGAAAGAGCGGGGTGTGAGTGTTTGTGTGTGATTGGGTGAGCGCGCCAGAAGTGAAGAAATAGTTTTAGTTTACATTAATGACCAACTGTCTTAAAGGTGTTGCTAGCTTGAGAGATATTCTGTGAAGATTTCGATAATCTGCAAAATAGCGACAAAATGTGTTTTCACACATATTTTCTTTTAAAAACTAATGATGGAAGTTGTAACAGTGTATCTTAAATCATTTGCTTTTTGGGAACGTGTGTTCAATTTCTGGAAAACTTGTCTACTATTAGTAGTGTCTAAAAAATTAAATTGATTCTGACAAAACATAACTGTCGAAAATATAAAATGATATCGCTGAACGTGGTGAATGGCAATCGAGAAGTATTGATTTCATTGATTTGTATTGATTTCTATGCAGTAAATGGAATTTAGTAGAAATGGGTGCGACTGAATATATGATACGCAATTGCATAGTGTACTTTTACGTATTACATGTACATTTACTATTATTTATTCACTTTTAAAGACAAAATATTCTACTTTCAAATCTGATTCAACATTTAAAAAAAATATATTTCTTTAGTAACAGTGGTTTTAAGCTAAAGGCAAACATTGATTCGTCCAATATTTTAAATAAAAACCGTTTTGCATAAACAAAGTGTGATTTATAAATAGACCCATGTATCTATTTTATTTGATAGAATATTAACACAAATTTTTCAACAAATCAACATCTATTCATGCAAAATAACAAACACAAAATTATTTTCAGAAACAGGAAATATCATTTCATTCGTTACTAGAGCAACCAATTGACGTGTTAGGGGCCTTGTGCCTTTTTATGATCTTTAAAGTGTAACATTTAAGTAAAATTGATCAACTTCTAAGTGTGATATTTGGGGCTGAAAAGCGCGGTTTTGTATTATTTATATTATATATACACAATTTGAAAGCAGTTTGTTATGTCAGTATTGCTATACATGTCTAAAAAATGAAATAATTTTTCAGTTGAATACAAATAATCCTCATTACCTTTCATGAATATAATATAAACCATGAAAAAAACGATATTTTAGTTGAAAAGTTGAAACCAAACATATTTTAAAAATAAATAAAACGTATATTCTGGTTGGCGAGATTCATCTCTCGTAAAAACAAATTCACACTTGAAATATCAATGTTTGGTTGAATATTTAGTGTCAATGCTGATGCCATCTAGGACTAACAGACGATGAGTTAATCTTATATCTTTTTCCTTGGACCATTGAAGGTTAACCAATGCTGGAGCACACTCATCAACGCAAGTAATTGATAACTTTCCCGGATAAATTAGCAATGGAGACGAATGATCTTTAATTTGGCGGTTTGCTAGTAAAATGCTATTCTCTTAAACTGTATTCATATTCATTTAACGAAAACGCTTACCTCATGATAAGATGATACTGATACCATTGATTGATTGATTGAATATTTAGCGTCATTTTTATGCCATCGAGGGCTAACAGACGATCAGTTAACCTATCCACTGTTTCCTGGGATTAACCAGTACTCGATCACACCCCATCTCCGCAAGTAACTGATAACTTTCCCACTTGAAACAGCGGTGAGAGACGAATGATAATGAGACACAATGTCGTATATCAATCATCACGGAGACTGTTGCCGTACTGATACCATAAAACATTAAAGGTGATAAGAAGAGACAATAAGTTTAATAACGGCAGCAACTCATGGTTATTCGCATATGGATAAATGACACAATGCGATTATACATATCCTTTTTGATTACATATATTTGCAATATTTCTCTTGGTGATATGGTTTTCACAATTTCCATTTTTTTAAATGTCACAAGTAATCTCGGCAATTGTACCAACTGCCGTTTTCGACATTATTTTGTCTTACCAACAATTTAAAAGTCGATATATCTTTCAAAGAGATAAACATAGTCTGTGATCTATCATTCAAATGATTCCAAAATGTTAATTGTAGTAAGTCGTTAGATCTACCATTACTAGTTTAAGAAAGAAAATATTTGGCAGAGAAAAACGCGAATTACATGATACAAGAAATCATCAAGCATTTCTCAAAAACAGTGTCATTTCCAAACAAAGTTACTAAATATCGTTTCAAATCAAAAGAAATGAAATGAAATAAACCACTGTTTTGCAGCATCTTTCAATTCTACAACTGGATAATTGTATCACCGGTCGTCGGGATAACCGAATATACAATGTGATATAGATGGAAGTAAATATTAATTTAGAAATTAATTTCTTTAGGGAAATAAGGATCGAAATTGAAATAGATAATGAAAAAAACTGTCACGATTTGATGCCTGAAAGTTGTGCATGAGGTTAATATATTTGCCAATTTTGGTTGGAACTAATCAACGCAGGTGGTACAGAGCGCCATGCACGCAATTACAACTAATTGGTATTATGGTGCAAATTGGAAGTGATTGATTCAAACAAATTTAGTGTTGAAGCATAATAACCGGTCTTATGCTCAATATGTTACGACATACCATAGCTATGTGATATTTTAGACAATGGTAATTAGAATTTACACTTATTCGAAGTAAGCGAAATACAAATTACTTTAAAACATATAAAACATGAGAACGCACGCAAATAAACAATCCCAAAGGCAACACTCACGCATGCAAACACTCGCACACACATACACACACACACACACACACACACACACACACACACACACAAACACACACACACACGCACACACACATTGCACTTTCAATGAACACTGTTGCGTCAGTTTAAAACACGCCTAATATTAAACATTAGTTTCAAAATATATACTTCCGAATACACAATTCGTCAGTTGAATATCATATTGTGAAATTGAATAGTGTTTTTTAAATTAATACTAAATGATTGTAGATATAAGTTAAATAACCTGTCAATCATATTAAAAATTAAATCATAACATGTTACCTATAGCGTACTGGAATAACATTCGGAAAAATATAATTGTGATATTGAAAAGCTCTATAAATTAATCATGTGTAATTTTTACTATTGATTTAGACATAATTCTGAAAAAGATATTACGCATGTTGGTAATTGTACTATTGGATATAATTCTGAAAAACAAATTATGCATGTTTGATATTGTACAGTATTCTGTAATAAGTATATATGTATATTTATGTTGACTTTTGATTAATTTTTAAAATCTAAAAATATATGCTAATAAGACATGGTGCTATTGAACTAGTTTATGCGAATTGGTAATTGTGTTGTCGTTCGAATTATAATTTATATATACCAAAAATCATAACGAAACGCCGGGTGAATTTCAAAGCCATATTTATAAACTATTATACGCGATAATTACTGTTATAGAACATGTGTGTAAAGGTATTGCATTTAATGTTTTTGTCTATAATAATAATCGTAAGTATGCGGCACATTCTGTTATGGGAGATACTCCTAAAACAATACACATGGTGCCTCATGAGAATGGTTCATTACAAGAAAATGACAAAAGAAGGTTTTATCCTCTTTTTTCAATTTAACTTCTATTATTTGTTAGGACTTTATATATATACTCCAGGAGACATATGCATTATTTTAAAAAAATATTTAACATTTTAAACGAAACCGTTATGTCGTTTTCTTGAAGTTCTGATTAAATACGTATATACATGCGTAAGTCAAAACTTCTTCATCATACAGCATCCACTTGATGACGGACAGTAATGGTTTTACCGTGACGATTTATTGGGTTGTGTCATGAAATAAATTGTCTGCAGCAGAGATGAAACAGGGGATCAAAACCCCGTCAATATCAGACTATATGACGTTTAAAAACATTCATCTAAGATGGAAACTCATATTTGTCTAGTAACAAGCAATGTTATAAATTATTCCACGAACAATTGCATATGTGGTGAAAACACCTCTAATTTTTAACCATACATTAGATCAATCAGCTATGTCCAAGGATTAAGAGGGCGGCAACACACTCAGTAAATAAAAGTAAAACTACACTATTATTAACAACGTCAAACAAACAGTGTATGTAGTTTAAATACGTATTGATCGTTTCGTCTTTTTTTATATTTGATTTACAAATGATTTCTAATCATAAACAAACGTGTTGATATGATAGCAAGAGAAATGATTATTTGATTGTCGCTCATATAGTTACTTCACATTTTGTACTATTGTTTTATAAGCCGGTTGCCACCTATATTGAAATAAGAAAGATGTTCTTTGAAAACAAATAAAAATGTATTGCATTGAGATTCGAATACATATATTTATCACTTTATTACTCGAGCTATAAACTATGATTGATGGAAATATCTTTGATCAACTTCATTCGAGATACTGATTTTGCTGTACTAAAAAGAGGATCTTACCTGAGTGCTCATTTATTATTTATTTCTTAAACGAGCTGGCAAAAATATATTATGCAAGACTTCGCCAGGCATTTGGCATGTTTGCCAACGCGTTTAACAAAGTTAACAATAAAGTAGTACGAACGTTAGATTCATTTTATCACATCACTCAGAAAAAGTTTTCATTCATCTAACAGATCACCTCTTTAAGGAATGTCTCAAATAACGTCATTTAACCATGACCAATCGACGTCATTTATTTATTTGGGCAAGTCACAATATACATAGGAAAACACCGAGCGATGACTCGGAAGTGATATTACTCTAGGTTAATATTAAATATATATATATATATTTAATTTTAATCACTAAAAAGTGATCCATTTAATCACCCCGTAATAGGTCTATATTAAAAAAATGTCATGGTTTCGTTACACTTCTGTACCGCAAATGATGTGATGAATATATTTAAAATATTACATTAACTGACATCTTTTTTAACTTAATTATCAAACTATGACAATGTCAAAAGCTTTTTTCCTTAAACAACAAAGGAATATAAGTACTGAGAACAATTGTATTATATGTTTAGATGATTTGCATGTTTTATTTATTGTAGTTGGTTGTATATTTCTGTTGATTTATTATATATAATATATGATTATTGATCTCATATCAATCCTGGTGACACATGTATTTGGTGTAGTCCGTTTAATACACAGTGCACAATACATGCCGTAACACCGGCAACATACAAATTCGTTGCATACTGTATTTAATTGCAGTAAAATGGAATCTACTTCGAATACTAAGCATTGTCCGAAATACTTTATAGTTGGTTTATAGATTAAAGAAGATGTTCACAAAGGCTTTTTCATTCAAGTATTTGTAAAATTGCCAACAACTTGCAAATTCACTATATACTATATTTGCAGAATTGTTATTCAATAGCTAACAACTATTTGTTGATTATTATCTTTGAATATATATGAAATACTTGAATTCGGAAGTTTCATGTATAATTGTTATTTAAAATGAATCTGAAATTTGAAAATAAAATTACGATGGTGAAAATTCGTGTAAAGTCCAAATGACTGCGATTTTTTACAGTTATAGTTTGGCTTTACTCCATCGTAGTTTAAACGTTTCACCATCGTTGTTTCATTCTTTCGACTTTTCGTGAAATAAAAAATTTGCTGGACACCGTAGTTAGTTGTAGAATGCATATACTATTTATTCCAACTATAATAACGTATTCTGTATCTCACTATATGCATAACGGAACAGCTGTAATAGGAATTCGAATACTCGCATTACCAATTGGACAATTAGGAATACCTTTATATGGCTACTTGGTAGAGCGCGCCTCATATTTCACAGTGTTGTTTAGAACGTACGTGTTATGAGTTGATAAACATGGAAAGTGTTTGTTTGATTTTATTTTATATGTCAAGTTTTTACTAAATCGTACATTAAATAAACACACACGTTTAAGAGAAGCACCCTTCTTCCGCAAGTAACTGACAAACTTTCTCATATACTTTTGTGACCGAGCTGGATAAGTCTCGACCTACCTGATAGAACGTGACCAAGCCTCTAACAATAGTTAATATCTTTGAATTTAATAAAGACGTGTATTACGGGGAAACAGCTTGCAAAGGTGGATATTAAACTTGCTATTAGACCATCAATTAAGAACAATAAACCAAAATCAACATCATTTTATCAAATATAATACGAATAATGATGGAACATCTTGCATATTTTGTAATAAATCTTAGTGTGTAAAAGTGAGAAATTGAATTGATGAAGTTTAAAAACCTACATACGATAAAATATATTATTAATCCGGGAAAGGTCTAGTGGTACAGCGTCCGTTTTGCATGCGGAAGAGCTTTGGTTCGATCCCCGATCGGTTCATACCAAAGACTTTAAACGTGGTATTAGAAGCATCCTCCATTGGTGCTCAGCATTTAGAGGATAGTTCTAGTTCTTAATGACCCGTTGTCAGTATAATGTGACAGGCTGGGTTATCATATTATGTTTCTGCGGCATGATACGCCATTGTGACAGCGATAAGAACACCAACTAAAGTTGGCACCGTTGCGTGAAACGTGTTACAGGTGTTAAGCACAATACTAGACATACCTACAGGTACCATACAGGTCCGAAACCAACCGTAGGCTTTAAAATGCTACATTGGCACTTCCAAAGACTCAAGAGGTATTGAGACGTAATTAATACATGTTTATTATCGTGAACTGTCCATGCTACAACCCGCACTGAACAACTCAGTCTCCAATGCTAAAGGTATTGAGAAGAAGTGATATGTAATAATTTATTTAAGAACGGAAAATTAAAACTATTGATTCGGTTACTACGACTAATTGTGACAAAGCAACAAAACATACGGGTGGCTGGAACATATTGTTTCCAACATACCAAATACATTTACGAATGGAATCTTATTTAAGAAGTTAAACACATTGAAGATCTCACTGCACAGCTGAACTTTGTTCTTTGTTCTAATAGAATGATCTAGGATTTCCACATAGAATCTTGACATGTGTAAATAATTTAATAGCAGGAATGTAACAGTACATAAAATGCACACTACTGGTAGGCTGATCAGCTTGTTGTTAAGGCAGACAATGCAGTGGCAGCCTAAGACTAGTTAAATAAAGTCCTTAAATGCTCGTTGATACATACATGTGGTTATATCTATACACGTCAATTGTTTAACACCAGTAAGGTCTTCTTGCATTATATGCAATATCAGCCTTTGCTTTGCGCATCTGCAGCAATAAATCACAGCCCCTATGATCAATTTTGAAAATATTTCAAACCATATTACACAGGACTTTTTCAAGTGCAAGAATCATGTTACTGTCGCAAAAACAGGTGTGCAACTGTGTAGTCAGTGAACACAGCGTTTCGAATAGTATAGTAAATAACTATAGCTACAGTGACTATCGCTACGATAGTTTAGTCACTTTATTATTTTCTGAAACTACGACATCAATATAGCCGTTATATACGTCGACTCGTGGTGAAGATTCTCTTCAATTTGCAAATATAGAATCGCTCCATTTTATTTGTTGATGCCACAAAAAGAAAAGTACGCGTTTTTGCTATAATGTGACATGCAAGCAATTTCAACGTTAGTTTATTTTAAGATATATTCGAAATATCTCTTATTTTTATTGTTTCATGGGTAGTTGAGAGGTGTGCTTTTCCTTGTTAATGGATAAGTCAGTATTTTCTCCATTAAATTTAAACCAGTGTTATGTCATCTTTCGGTGAATGAAATATTTAGTTTTTTATTTTGTTTTCTTGGATGAATCTTGTTCAATACTAATTCAATATGTTTTATAATTGATTGAGAGCTGTAACAAAGAGTGATTATGGTTTCGTTGTGGTTTTTTTTCTTTCGAAGTGCGGTTATGTTATTGAAAGCAATGGGAAGACACTTACCTAGGCTAGATTGTTAAATGAAGATCATATGTACCTTTCATATAGGAATCATTAACATGAATTGCATATACAATGAAACTAAATAGTATAATTATGAAATGAAGATAACATGAAACCTCTGATGTATTCGGTTCTCATATGAAATTTTTCAAATGAAAATCAAATGATTGAAATAATGATAATCGTATCTTATTCCACTCAAATGTTATATTTATATTGACTATCGTTTAGTGAAATTTAAAATACTTTATAAAAAAATCATTACATGCTGTTTTAATGCATCCGAAATATGTGTTTAAAAAGCAGCTGAAGAACATATGTTTGACATTAACAGCCAGTGGTCCATTTTAGGCTCTTAGATATATTTAGTTCATTGATATCACAAAACCAGATTAAATATTATATATCAAGATTGCTAGATGATAAAAGTTTTATCACAAAGAATAATTATGAAAATCTTTAAAATGACACATGGTGAACTGAAATCAATCCTAATAAATTTTATGATCCAAGTGTAAAGTGGAAATTTTGTATATAAGAAAGTATTAACAGTTTTTGAATAATAACTAATGGCGTCCCGCTACTTTTGGAAATGTTAGTAAAAAGGCGTTGAACTACAGTGTGAATTTATGTGTCACTTTCTCGTCTATATTATATAGACTATTTTACTTAAATATATCAGGTTTATCAGGAAAAAACGTTATAAATGTCTTAAAACATTAGGTCCTACCGTATCTTACATTTCTATAGTATTTACAATAGGTATCAAAGTGACATATTTTTACATTTTTCATCACCAATATAATAAAAATGGATAGAGGTCAGAGAGGAAGAAAATAAAGAGTAAGAGAAAAACATCGTCGTCCAATAGGGTATTCAATTACTATGTTTGATAATGGAGTTAAAGGTAAGCACACCAACGATATTAATTATTCATGGTTGTTGGCAGAAATGATAAATAGGTCTTAAAGGTAAATATACAAACGGTATTAATTATTCAGGTTTGCTAACCGGAATAATAGATATTGTATATTTGCACCGAAACGTACAAACACGTGCGGCGTATATACGGACTTTAAGACGTTCAATCAATCTTATCTGCAAATATATCAATACCTTTCATAAAGGCGGACTATAGTAGCAGTAAGCCTGTATAAAACAATCTCCAATCACTGATATCCACAAACTCAAAAGCTTTGTTAACAAACATAGCAAAATTCATATACAATGCAGAAAAGATAGCAATTAATTAACTGATCATTATAAACATACATCATCAAACTAATGTATATACAACAGTCAGTATCTACATATAAAAGCGACTGACAGTTTTATATTAACAACGTGTTAATGTGACTCTTATCATATATGCATATATAAATATATGTAATTCACATAGATAATATATATTGCTTCTCTGTTAAATGACCTATTTCATGTTATTCACCCATCTTTCAATGTGTGTAGGCTATAAACATTGTATTGATGTTTTATGCTGAATAAAATATTCGTATTCGTATTCGTATTCGTATTCGTATAATGATATCATAGCTATTTCATTCTGTTGCATTTAACACTTTAAAAGAGACGTCCATAGAAACGATCTTATCGCATGGCATTTAAAACTGTTAAAATAGGACACATACAAACACTTCATGGAAACCGTACTCGATTAAATACATCAATGCAAAATAAAACAAAAACAATACAACAAAATGCTCAGAAAAAGGAATGAGAAACAATAAATCAAGACACGCATCAACTGACTCTCTTAAGAGAAGCAAATAATTGTGCTACGCATGAGAAAATAATCATGTGATCAATTCCTCGAGTAAACTCCAATTGTTTGAGTTTCATGAATCTTATCGGTATTGATGTGTGGCATATATTATTTATGTACATTCCCCACTTCAAATCGTTTATTTCAAGCCTAACACAACAATAAATGACACATACTATTGCTCAAACAAGAGCATTAGTTCTCACAGATCAATACCAATGCATCTGGTATAAAACCGTGCTATCATGCAACGATGCACCGTTATACTAAAGCTCAATGTTAAAACAAATGTTTTTGTCCAGGATTTCATGTGCAATCAATGTTTTACACCCCAATGCGTTACTACTTCGAATAAAGATAAATCAAAGTGTCGAGAGCAATGAAGGCCTGGGGCTTCATATGTTTTATACAATAATGTATTATATCTTTAATGTAAAACAAATTAATTTTATATTATGTTGAGAAATCGGTGCTAATCAGGTCATTCCAGATTTGATCTGGGGTGATAACTGATCTTTTGAAATATTTTTTAAAAAAGCTTTTGACTATATAGCGATGCATTTGCATTTATTTTTCCTTTCACGATTTAACAAAAGTTATTTTAATAATCTTTTAGGTCTAGAGCCAAGATTAGCGCCGGTGTCTCAATTCTTAATGTATAATGCTATATAGTATACATCTTTTTCTAAAATAATGCATGAATAATCTGTGATAGTTGTATATATTTTATGTCAATTAATTTTATAGCGATAGTCTCTTGTAATTTTAATATTGAATGGCTATGTACGTTGTATGTGTTACTGTATGTTTTATTTATATGTTTGTACATAGATGAGACTTAAATAAAGATATATATATATATGTTTTGGTGGAGATATTTATTACCTAAAATATCCGATTTCGATTAACGTAAAACTTCAACATAATATAATGTTAATCATCATGTTCGATTTTAAACTTATTTCTGAAGTTATTTTATCTGCGATAGTATTTTGAGGTTTTGGTAGGTCAGAAAAAAAAGAACTGTGTTAATTTGTTAACTATTCCTTAATTTCTCTTTGCCAGGCCCGATTAGCTCAGTCGTTAGCGCATTTGACTATCAATTCAGGGGTCATGAGTTAGAATCCCCACTCGGGCACAATCTCCGTGATGGTTGATATACGACATTGCGTCTCATTATCATTCGTCTTTCACCACTGATTCAAGCGGGGAAGTTATCAGTAACTTGCGGAGATGGAATGTATTCGAGTACTGGTTCACCTTCCAGGATCCCAGGAAACAGTGGTTAATTTAACTGATCGTCTCTTAGCCTTCGATGGCATGAAAATGACGCTAAATATTCAATCAATCAATCAATCTTTATTTTCTCATTATAACAACCACATACTATATAATTTATCCGAGACAAAGTCTTAGCATATCATTATGGTGATAACCAGCAATATGATTTAAACGAAGTTTAGCAAATTGTTTCATTATTTTAGAGTATTGCAATCGCATGACTGCTTATTTCAGGTCTGGCCTACTCGCCCAGGTCAGATTAAAATAAATTTCCCGCTTAAAATTGTAACACATTTTATCACATATCAAACCAGTCACTTAGCTGAAAGGAATATGTCTATCGAGGTGGAGGTCGTCAAAAAGTGCTTGCGTGATATCTATATTTAGAATTTCCAAACGTTATGATACAACGCTACGATTAAATATTGATATGAGTCACGTTTGTGTTGATTTAAAATTCTAAATTATTTTAATTGATAAACAGATGCTTATAATTATTCATTCTAAATCTTATTTGATTTTCAGACATTCAAAACAATGTTTGCCTAACACACACAACTTACTGATATTTGTAATAAACTATCTGATTTGGATTAAGATTTTATTCTGGACATTTCAAACAAAAAAACGCATAGTTATTATGGAACATAATTTATCATTCAGAATTTAATTGAAACATTAAAAACGTTTTATTGTTCGAATCGCTTTTTTTCAATTAAAAGCATTTTAACTTTTATTTGTAAACACAATATTAGCAATAAAACCAATCTTTAACAGAACAAGTCATTTTTACTGTTAAAAAGTTACGTTTTTAAAAATTTAGAAATTTTAGAAATATTACAACATAATAATTTTGTGGTACGAACGAAATAAAAATGGTGTATGAAACTTAGTAAATGTGTTCCACGAGTTCAACGTATTTTCCAACCCGATTTCCAGCGTATATTATAAACCACAACACTCTGTTCAATTTTCCAGTTCAATATTATGTACGAGATAATTCTAAGTCTATTAATATCTTCATAACGCACCTAAAAAAACTTCGATGCTCAATTATACGGTCAGCTTTCGCAAAATTACCCAAACGCAACTTGAAATGCCTATAAGAAATGGAATAATTCTTTGAAAAACACTTTACCTAATCTCTATCTAAATATCAATACGATGTAATACCAACACCGAAATCCACATAAGGAGTCATAACGATGTCAAATGTCAATACGTCATGACATAGACACCTATCCCACACATTTATGTAGTAACGAAAACAAAACATAGTTAACAATTGGTATTTTGTATTTATTTTTTACATTTTTAATGGTATACAAAGTATAATTTATAAAAATGTAGCAAGTTTAGTTTTTGTTTTATAAAGGTTGTCCACGAATTTCAGACACAGCTGTTACGTCTAAATTAGTGTTTAACCTCATTTGACAATCAATGGAATCGCTTCAAATTTCAAAATTGTGTCTTTTTTGTTAAAACAGCCTTCAAAATAATTTAATTATTAAGTTCGTTCTTAATTAATAAGAAGTTCGCCATCACTGCATACGTGTGACGAGTCATGTACAAACTACAATGCCGCGCGAGCTATGCTCAGAAACAAACATCCACTTTAAAACATCAAACATCTCAGACTCAATCGAGGCTTTGCCCAGAGTCTTTCAAATGACGTCAAACTGTCAGTCAAACGACGTTTAACACTAAGCCAGATAGCGTCCATTTAGTAAAAAAATTGCGGTCGCTCCCTTAAGTTTTTTTTTATTGTTATTGTTTTTACTAAATGAACATTAAATATTTCATAGCGTTTAGAAAAAATATTTGTTTTATTGAAACATACGCCCTGAACAATCAAAATACATTTTTTCTTATCCTTCACCATAGACATTATCGCAAACTTATGTAAACGTTAGAATCAACCAACACACACTTCAAACCTTTCATATTTCAAACTTTGCTTTGATTGGTAAAATGATCATCGGAAACAAAAAAATATGGGTTCATCAATTTTGGATACCATTGGTATCAAAACTGATCTTATTATGATTTTGATGTGAGACAACGGAGATGAACAACGCAACATATTGGAAGACAAATGATTTTGGTACTCGACTAATTGAATTTGGTTCCAAAAATAAGACGAAAGTGAAGGAAACAATTGCAAAAGCAATAGGAATTGCCTTGGGTTGTAAAGTTCATTAACTTAACCATTTTTTTTTAAATACAAAATGGTTATACTGTGCAAAGTATGTTCGACGGTTGCTAATCAAATGAAAACTGCATACAGTAATGTCATATAGCCACCACTTATGAAAACTTAATTATATTTATTGATTCTAGTATTTCAATCAGTTGGACAAAGCAAACACATACATGTAATTAAATATATTTTACTGATGATGATGAGAATATTGCCACTAAGATATAAGCTGAAAAAATAACATATAAATGAAAACAGCACGAACTTTATTTAATTCTAATTGCTGCGTGTATCGACGTCATGTTTATGAACATTGTGAAATGGTTTCGTGCCATATTGATCTAAAGAGTGGATGATCGCCATCGCTGTCATTGAATTTGCTATTAATTATTCTAGCTCGTGTATATCAATAATTAAAGATCACTGAGTTTTTAATCAACGCTCTCTTTTTTAATCTAGATATAGATTTGTCTTTGAAAATAGGATGTTCCTGAAGGATTTTGACTACTATTTATTTCTGCATTAATATACAGGAAAATTAAAGAATATATACATACATTAGTTTCAATAGCATCATTTAACCTTATTCACCACTATATCACCAATGCAAACAATGAATAGAATATGTGTACTAAAGCCGCTAACATATATAAAGGTAGTGACAACAGTGGCTTACCGCCATGGCGGCAACTGGTGTACCGTACATCAAACCTCTCTCCTTCTTCCATCATGAAATCAAATAATTACAGGCGTAAATAAAATGCCCCATAGCTTAACTCTCAAAAACAGTTTAAGCTATAAACAAATAGCTTTGTTTCTGTAACTATCTATTTAATTGTTGATTATTATCAAATTTATAGCGTAAAATTGATTGAAGTTGTAAGTTTGAAGAGGGAATATATTAAATATCGAGTAAAATGAATGATCGAATGTTTCTGGCAACTTATAGATTTTTATCGTATACTTTTGTATCCAGACAGTCACAACAACAATAATAAACTCTTGAAATATACCAAAAGGTTTGTCAGATGTAAAATATTGTTGTATCTAGTGTAATTATTGTGTCATATATGTCTAATCTATGATGATGATGATGAAGAGGAAGAAGAAGAAGAAGAATACTATCTAATTAGCTGTGTCTGTTACAGTTTCTCATTTCATATGGCAAAATAATACAGAACATTTATCCACATGAAAGATAACATACACATTATTCTTTACTTAAATGTTTCAACTTATAGTGATCAACGTACATATACTGAAAGGAACAGCTAACCCGCAACGATTGTATTTCTAATATCTTCGTCATAACATTGTATAGCATTATCTAAATGTGTATACGACATAACCAGACACTATGTATTGATTTTACAAAGCAGTCATTTTTCTTTTTCAAGTCCAAATTTCAAGAAAATTTCTTTGATGCTTTTTGAGAAAATACATAAAATGTCAGGTCATAAAATGTCAGGTGGTGTGATAGTTTTCAGCATGTTTTCTTAAGTTATATCTAAAGCTTTTTTACATATTAAATGTAAAAGCTTCTAGACGATATTAACTCAAATTAGTTAATTCAAAGTTATATTTGAATAAATACACAAATGAATTTAAACATACTTGGACGTCTGATATTATAATTAGAAATAAATGCATGTGCATAAATGAATGAATATACGCATGTCAGTTGCATTGATTTCTTACATGTTTAAACTACATTTATGTGTTTTTTATCACACATTTGTGTTTGATAAGACTCTCTTTAAACTTTAAATCAACAAAGTTCTTCTTTTTTTCTTCCTCTTCTTATCAAAATTAGTAGATTCCACTCACAAGAACATTCACATAGTATTTCTTAAAATTGATCTTGGTTGGCATATATCTAATATTTACCAAAGCTTAATTAATTAAAAAAACGTCCTTTGTTCATATTAGTTCTGGTTAATTGCCTAAGTATTAGCTTGCCAAAAGCCTTTAATAATGTATCATGTAATTACTGGATACGAGCAAACACAGACGTCATGCTTCTGTAAATGTACCAATTCAACACTAATGCCGTTTTGTCTCCATTAAAATGATTTTCTAATTGTTTAACGATATGACTGCAGAAATGGTTCTTTTTTAGAACGACTGTTGCTGCTGTTGTTGTTGCTGCTGCTGCTGCTGCTGCAGCTGCTGCTGCATAAGATAATCGTTTTGATTCATATATTGGTCATATATACATTCAACGTGTGTTTATGTATGTAAAGAACGAATGTTAATAAATTACAAAGAGTTGTAAGGCCTCAATATACCGGCTGTGTCAGATTTATAACTGAAACTGACATTTAACAGACAAATGTCTATGTTGATGTTAATTTTACTGAATGTAATTTCCACGTATCAATTTTACACCTATTCAAGTATAAACATATACTATCAATTGCAAAATGTTATATCCAGTACTCAATATATAATTCTCTAAATAGTACGATCTAAACCACATATTTAAGAAATTATTAGCAAGGTTTCATAAAACATGTGATGTCATACATATAAAAACATACGAATAACTTATTATACAAATTAACATTTCTTGATAATTTTAATTGTCATACAGAAGTGAAATATGGTGAATCCACTGTCTGTCAAAGAAAATTAAACATCTTCAAAAAGGACACATTTCATTCGCTTATAAGAAGTCCTCTTTTAAAATATATATACTGCGGAGTTCTAGATTCACATTTGCATCATTTAGGTATATTATGTTCAGAAATAGCGTTGAGTAAATATTATCAAAATTGTGGTGAGTCTTTTTAAAATACTGTTAATATTTCATATTTGATTTAGTTCGACATTTAGTCTCATCAGTTTCGTTTCTCAATGATTCTACCTCGCAATCATAGTTCTGCTCTGTCTAAATTTCGCTGGGGAACTGCCCCAATTTGTTTGGAAACGGGTCGCATAGAAGGTTGCCATTTGTGAAAGAGTATGCCCTTTTTGTAAAAACGATGTAGAAAATGAGATTCATGTTATACTTCAGTGTCCATTATATGATGACATAAGATTACAACTGACTTATAATGCTTCTACATTAAATAGACATTTTAATGGTTATACAGACAAACAAAAATTAGTTTTCCTATTTAGCTATTCAAATCTGATACAACTATTTACCAAAACCTGCTTACAAATATTACAGAGGAGTTCAAACTACCTGTACAGATATACTGTTTTATAGTGTATATAATTATGATATTCATGTATTTTAATTACGTTAGTAATATTGATTTTATTGTTCTACAGGATTTCAGTTTTATTAGATTTGAGCAATCGTGGTTAATCAGGTCATAGCAAATCTGATTTGAGATGATAAATGGTCTCTAAAAACATGTTTAATAAGCACTTATATAGACATCGTGGTGCAGTTTTCAAAGTTTCAGTGTTTTAACATGTTTCTTTTAGGTTCACTTTTAGAGCACTAAGTATGTATTGTTATAGGTACGTCTTGCTCGAGATTAACGATTGTAGCTCAAATTTTATCATGTATTTATATACAATATAAATCCATTTCATGGAAATTCGGTAGATGTTTTATTTGTAAAAAAAAATCGAAATATTAAATGTAAACTTCGTATGGTTTTATGAGAAAAAATATACCTCTCATTCTCTTGCAACGATTCAAAGAGTGACATAGTTTATGATTTTGTTTTATTATTGCATGTTGTTATATTAGTACTTTCATAGTATATACTATGATGAGACTTTAATAAAAAAAATATAATAAAATGGAAGAGACTATATAATAACCGTGTTGTACACTACAGTTACAGACGGAAGAGACTCTAACGATTTAGTTGTAAGCTACGACTTCATTTGTTATGGACAACTATTCATTAATAATTGTTACACGTTAAAGCTCCAGTTGTGATGAAGACAATGTAATGGCATTGTTACACGTTGCAGCTGAAACTGACCTACGACGGGCTGTCGAACAAGTTGATACTCCAATTACGAATCAATATTGGTTGCAACACTACCATTTTCCTACGACAAACTAACCGTAAACACTACATTGTATTACATTGTATTTACTTGGGACAAACAACGCCACGTGGTCAGTGGGCGGAACAATAGTCGCTCTCGCATCAGATTAAATGTAACGAGTATTCTCTGATGGCCTCGTTACGTACTGATTACTGTAGTAAGCAAATGACACGTTATAGCTACAACTGTTACGTGACGGAATACACTGCAATAACCTGAGTAGACAACAGTGTTGAATTCATCATAACTAAAACGCCTTAAATAAAAAGACAGAACTAGGTCTTCAGAAAACTCAGACCGATGATATATCATGGTATTTCTTCCAATTAGCATCGATTGTGCAACGAACACAGCTCTGTACTTTGGGTATCGATCATCGAGGCTTTTACAGTCTCTTTGAGTCTGGGATTTAAACATTTGTATTGTATTATAGCTTTATATGTGTTTGTGTCGTGTATGTTCATGAGGACAGTTCACACAGGCTGGTGATACATAACCAATATAATTTGTATGTTTTCTATTTCTATTAGCTACGGTTGATTCATTCTTTTTTCAATCACTAAAAAGTGATCCATTTAATCACCTTGTACAAATATACGCATGAGTCAAGTAAAATAAACACACAAGCACGCACGTACGGACGGACGCACGCGCGAAATAGAAAGTAATTTGACGTTGCAGTTGATAGTATATGTTGTCTAATGCATTGAGGAGATTTTTCTCTCGTGAACCTATAATGGTGGGTTACTTTCTCTCTCTCTCTCATTCTCTCTCTCTCTCTCTCTCTCTCTCTCTCTCTCTATATATATATATATATATATATATATATATATATATATATATATATATATAACATAATGTATATGTTTGTATGTGAATATGTTATAGTTAATTTTATTTGGAAAAAACAACGGTATCTTTGAGACAGGAGTAATTACAGCAGATATTTTAATATCTTCTTTTTCCTGGTTTTAGATGAACACCATAAATTATATCACAGAAAAAAATTGTTTAAACACCATTCCAATAATAGAAACATATTTAATAAGTATATAACACACACACAACCCCAATATAATAGATTTCTCATAAGTATTGTCACTATGACATATTTTCTGTAAAAAGTGACTAACTTAATAGCTCATTTTTTCAATCTCGTTATCATATAGGTCTTTAAAGCATTTTCATTGGACTACGTCAATTTTTCAAAGACTTTAATTTTTCGATAAAACCCGTGAGACGGACTACTTTTACTTTTCTCGTGTAAACAAAGAATCATCGACAAATTGATGGTCGGTTTAACAATATACGAACTTAAATGACGTTAACAACGGTTCCACGCTTTTTTAATTATAAAACACAACGAAAACAAATATTAGATCTAGTCCTATCTGTTTTCTTCGGGTTATTGTTTTATAGATTTTTTGGTTTAGCGATTTAACCAGGCGTCACAATCAGACTATAAGTTGTTTTGAGAAACAATGAAGTAGGTCATAAAATGTTCAGATTTGATCTGTATAGTGTACCAATGAACAAAATTCTGATTTACCGAACGTGAATGCTAGTCGTTGACAAAAATTTCCACAAGAAAAATTAAATAAAAATATGTACATGCAGATCTAGTTGAAGTTCAGAAAAAGACGATCGTGAGACAATGTAAATACACAATTTTTGCACGTAAAAGTCGTTTAAAACGTTCCAAATTCGGATTCTCCATCAATGAGCGTGGATTTATATGACCTTCGTAAAAATTGACACATTTTTAAAAAAAAAGCGCGTAGACAAAACTAAACAATGACGTCAGCGTCTACGGTAATATATATATATATATATATATATATATATATATATATATATATATATACTGTGTTGGTATATCCTGGAATTATTGATTTTTTATTTGTCTAAATTGAGAGATAAATGACGGGTGATTAATTTTTTCACCGCAATATATTTCGTCATTTTACAATAAACCAATTAATGTTACAGAGTTCATCTGATAATGGAATCAATAGCCGTTACGATATATTTGGACATTAGATCTAGAGGATTTGATGTCAACCAGGACAGAGGTGATGTATTCTTACGTGTTTACTTTGTAGCGTATAGTTATTTTTGTTTTGTTTTTTATTCACTTGAGGAGTCACAAATTAAATATAATCATCAGGACTGGAATTAAAAGGATTTAATTCATTTTTTCTGTTTTTTATGCATGTGTAAAGAATGTCGAATCTGACATATGTCGAATCTGATTTAAAGTCCTTCGGACTTTATTTAATTTATGCGTGATTCGACATTCTTTACACATGGATAAAATCCAGAAATAATGAATTTAAGTTGTTTCATTTTCATTAAATGACAGTCCTTGTGCAACTGATTGACAGGAACACTCATTTAAGTGCGGCTGCTAATGTTGCGCCCCATTCATTGATAATTAACAATGCTTGAGGTTAAGAAACAATTCTATGTGGTATTGTTTAGACTATTTTCAATATTGGTAATAATAAATGTGTTGACAATTTCTTGCTGAGGATAAGTAGAGCAAATGCTGACATAATATATATTACAATAACGAGTCACTGGTGACAAAATGTGACTTTTATTGGATTTAACAATCTCCGTTATGACATGTACACGACTCTCACTGCTGGTTCAAGAAGTACTGGTTAACCTTCCGGGATCCCAGTAAAGAGTGATTAGGTCTATTGATTGTCTGTTAGCTCTCGGTGGCATAAAACAACGCTTAATATTCAAACAAACTTATTAGATTGAAACAAACGTGTGCATATGAGTGCATCTGAGGATTTTTTCACTACACTGTCTTTTAAAAACAAAACTGGTCGCACTTTTATAAATTGATAAATTCCTGCTTTGGATAAATGTTTTAAAATTGTCTCTATGGATTTTTTACATAAGAAAAACAAGACCCTATTGTATTATAGAGCAAACAGCACTGTAGTGAGACATAAGGTGGCCACGTGGGAGCGACCATTTGCTGTGGATATAATAGTAAATACAAGTACATTTAGTGGAAACTTAAAAATAATGAAGCTCTACTTCGGACAAATGATAGAATTAAGAAAAATAGTTAACAATACGTGGGACGTGCCAATTGAGCACATCACAAAACTGACATTACATATATGTTTGATAACTTGCAGAAATATCCTACAAACAGTAATTGACTCCTTTTGACAGGACCATTCAATACCATACTTTTTAGATTCAATCATTTGACAAAAACGATAATCACGAGCGTTTATCAATGTATAAAAGTTTAAGCTATGTAGGCGGTAAATCAATGTTTCTGACATTTCCCTATTTAGGTATTCTATACAAAAATAGAGCGCAACCTGTCCCACAATTCATAGCGCACTATAATGATGTCACTGACCAGTAGGCATGCTAATGAGCTTTACAACTGAACGATCCGAAGTGGGGAGAGGTTTCCAAAAATAAGAATTATCCAACAAGGAGAAGAAGTAAAAGATAATACTGCATATGTCTTAAAAACGATTGTTTAATAAGTTTAGGTAAATTTTGATAGGTTCAAATAGGTAGACTTGGCGAATTGAAGTATAGAACCTATGGTACATCTATCCTGGATCTGAAACTCAATCACTGTATCATGGTTCACACGTTTTATATTACTATGTGCTTGAAAATAGAAATTTCAAAAGTATTGTTTCATATTGTGAATGTAACATCTCCCATTACGGTGACGTATATGTTAATGTGTCCAATGACAAGACCGTATATTTAAAATCAAGTAAAATGTTCACTTTGGGGTTTATTTCACTTCACATATAACACTAGAGTGATTAAAAATGAGACAACAACCTGAGCTATATGCGTCACATAAAAGGCACGAACAGATAGCGCAGAGTGGCCATAAAGCGGACATTCCAATGACAACAGACGGAGTTGCGCGCATAATAACAGCGTTGTTACAGTGCACTAGGGATATTTCTGCTTGCTTACGAGGAAAACGTGTATTGATATGTCTTCCGTGCATGTCTTCAATAAAACCATTCATACCGATGTGTGTGATTATTCGCAGACAAGCAGCAAAGCAATTAGTAATATTGCTTAGTGGTATGTTTTCGAAACTGCGATCTCCGATAAATCCACTGAAACGAGAACACTGACCGATAGACTGCAACTATTTGGTTTAGATTATGCATATTGTGTAACAAATCTAAGATACTTTGGAATTATCCAGAACAACACTACCAAAGAGATGATTCAACGCAAAAAGAATGATTTTGAAACAATTATTGAAGTGTGCAACCTATCTTCGCCAGGTGTTTGTTTCAGTCAACATCTCCTAAAGACTTTCTCAATTTAATTAAAATTCACATTACGCATTAAATCACCACACAGATCTAAAGTTTGAACAAATCTTGGTAATCATTGACAAAAGGATAACTTGCAAAATGAACAATATAATGTGCACCACATGTAGGTTGAAAAAAGAAGATGTCCCGACTGTAGTGACACATAGCATTTTATTTCAAAAGTAAAGTTTGAGAAAATCTCAAGTTCAGATATTTAATGAAACTGAGACCATGTTCTCAGTTACACGATTGTGTAAATCACAAATACGTAAAACAGTATATGGTTAAAAATTATGCAAATTCATCATAAAATGGCTCTCATAAAAGGAGTTTATACCGCTTATAACAAGCTATAAATGTACACTTCTATGATACCATTAGATATAAATACTGCGTATGAAACTACATGTATGTGCAGTGAAACCTCAGGATCCGGACAACGTTTGCACCAAACAACATATTCAGTTTAGAGAGGTTTCCTGTTTATAGAGGTTTTAGCTTGTTTTTACTTAATCTGATTTCTGGACCAATTTTATGACTTCACACAATATTATCACGTGTAATAAGTAAAATGCAAAACACTGAATTTTTAATGAATTCAATATAAATGTATATGTTAAAATGGTTGTCTAGACTTAATGCTTGTATATTACAACAAACGTGTAAACTATTTCATATCAAGTATAACAATTTAAAGTGCACTATAGAAATGTCATGTCTTGTCCTGTCAGCATAAATTGGTATCTGAAGTGTATGACAGTCATTATGTATATTATATAACTCAAACATATCGAGATCAATCACACTGTACATCCATTTTTCAGGTAATCTTTAAACTTATATGTATCCATAAATAATTTCATTTATTTGCAACAATTACACTAATGTACATGTAGGTGATTGTCACACTTTAGTAAACAACGGCATTTGATTGTCACACTTTAGTAAACAACGGCATTTAATAGCCACACTTTAGTAAACAATGGCATTTGATTGTCACACTTTAGTAAACAACGGCATTAAATTGTCACACTTTAGTAAACAACGGCGTTTGATTGTCACACTTTAGTAAACAACGGCATTAAATTGTCACACTTTAGTAAACAACGGCGTTTGATTGTCACACTTTAGTAAACAATGGCGTTTGATTGTCACACTTTAGTAAACAATGGCGTTTGATTGTCACACTTTAGTAAACAACGGCGTTTGATTGTCACACTTTAGTAAACAATGACATTTGTCCCCAAAGCTAACTATGAGTAAATTGTATTTATAATGAATACAGTCACACCACATCACTTACTTGTAAATATTTTAAAAGTTATATATACTTGATATTCCAAACTTTCTTCATTTCAGTTCTATTTAATATTGTATTCAGCATTAAACCTTCAATACAAACGTTTATAGACTAAAATAATTATGAAATGCTAACAACACTCATATTGAGAACATGAAATAAACATGTTCTTTTGCTTATGTTATTTTTAGTTAATGGACCGGTTAAATTGTTTAAATGCAACTCTACTGTCATACATCATCGTCAAATGGACATATCTGTACATGTCTATAACAGTCCATATCCATTTTAGCGACTCGACGGACCTCTTGAATAATACCGATACAAATGTCAATGTAACTTTCTTTCTTTTACATTTCTTTTGTATAGTTCATGAAATCGCCTGATTTATAAACTAAGTAATTTAATAACTACAACTACTCTGAGTAGAGCTTTCAAACTGATTGATATAAACCAGACATTTGATTTCAAAAATGGTGTCAACATCTACAAAAAGTAATAAATCACGGGATAACTAAAAAAATAAATATAATTTCATATCTAAGAAATAAAACATGTATGGTATTTGGAACGTAGAAATGTTACTTAATGTTACATAATGTATCCAATTTAAATGTGAAAGTTATTACAAAATAAATATGTCTTTTTTTTCAAATCTACAAACAAGCACACATTTATATAATTGGAAATATGGTTATTTCCTATACAGAGTGACACTTCACATTTCGATACAATGCATAATTTGCTGTTATCTATCACTGAGGTAGGGCGATAAATGCATGTTATGACTCATTTTATCGTTATTAATTGATTGTTTGCAGCGCATATGTGCCTATTTCATTCATATACGCTGAATGCTGTTCATTATCACATTTGTGCTGTATCTTCAAATATAATTCTCAGACCTCATCTGTGTTGGCAAAGTCATTGACAAGATGTCTATACGGGTATATCTCTAGATTACACAATTAACATGTGGATGCTAATGTGTCAGCAAGAAGTCTATACGGGTATATCTCTATATTACACAATTCACATGTGGTTGCTGATGTGTCTGCAAGAAGTCTATACGGATATATCTCTAGATTACCCAAGTCACATGTGGATGCTGATGTTTCTGCAAGAAGTCTATACGGGTATATCTCTAGATTACCCAAGTCACATGTGGATGCTGATGTGTCTGCAAGAAGAGGAGCTATCTTTCTTTAAACCTTCTCGTGTTAAGGAGATTACGCGGGAGAAAGAGCGTGTTTACATGTACATTTATTATTTATTATTTAAATGACCAGCCTATCACTTGCCTAGCCTAAATTCTATACTTTACCTTTTAATTTTAATTAATGTTCATCTAATATGTTGACTCAGAACCAAGCAATGTAGACCTGATCAGAATTACAGTTATTCGCTGACTGATTTAGCTCTGAAATGTATGAAAATTTTAAGAATGTCCTAACAAATGCATGATAACAAACAATCAAATGTTTTAGCCTGAACTTAAATGTCCTTAAACTTTAACTCCCCACTTACGTCTTTCACTACTGACCACTTTAAGGCACAGACCTCTATGGCCATTTCTCATATGTGTTAACACCAAATTGGCGTCGTTCGCTACAGACCGTTTAAAGACAATGATCCTTGCTGGCATTCTTACATGTATATGTGTTGCATTTATATTCTCTTTAACCAGATGAATTAAAGTGAATCAATCAATTAATAAATAAATTAATAAATAAAACAAAAACAATAAATAAATAGATAGATAATATGTGTTCTTTTACATAAGCAGCTTCAACGCAGGTTGTTACTTCTGTTTGCCTACTGTAGGACTGCTTGTATATAAAGTGTATGTTTGCTGGGTTTTTTATGTGTACATTGTATGCTCGCCCTGCTTAATCAATAGGGATTGTTATCAGTAACTTATGATTAAAGGTTGTATATATCAAGAGTATGTTTGCTGTTTTTGTGGAAGTATACAATGTATGCTCTCGACGCCCAGTCAAGTGGGAATGTTATCAGTTACTAATGATCACTGCTTGTTTATATTAATTGTGTATTTGCTGTTTTGTGGATGTATACAATGTATGCTCTCGCCGCTCAGTCAAGTGGGAATGTTTTGAGTTACTAATGATCACTGCTTGTTTATATTAATTGTGTATTTGCTGTTTTTGTGGATAATATTAATGTATGCTCTCACTGCTCAATCAAGCGGGAATGTTATCAGTCACTCATGATCACTGCTTGTATATATTAGTTGTGTATTTGCTGTTTTTGTGGATCTATACAATGTAAGCTCTCACTGCTCAATCAAGTGGGAATGTTATCAGTTACTCATGATGACTGCTTGTATATATCAAGAGTATATTTGCTATGTTTGTGGATGTGTACTGTAATGCTATCACCGCTCGATCAAGTGGGAATGTTATCAGTCACCAATGATGACTTCTTGTATATATTAATTGGGTGTTTTCTGTTTTTGTGGATGTTTACTGTGTATGCTCTTACGCTTAATCAAGTGGGAATGTTATCAGTTACTTATGATGACTGCATGTATATATCAAGAGTATGTTTGCTGTGTTTGTGGATGTGTACTGTAATGCTCTCACCGGTCAATCAAGTGGGAATGTTATCAGTTACTAATGATGACTACTTGTATATATTAATTATGTGTTTTCTGTTTTTGTGGATGTGTACTGTGTATGCTCTTATCGCTTAATCAAGTGGGAATGTTATCAGTTACTAATGATGACTACATGTATATATTAATTGTGTGTTTTCTGTTTTTTTGGATGTGTACTGTGTATGCTCTTATCGCTTAATCAAGTGGGAATGTTGTCAGTTACTAATGATGACTATTTGTATATATTAATTATGTATTTGTTGTGTTTGTGGATGTGTACTGTGTATGCTTTCACCGCTCAATCAAGTGGAAATGTTATCAGTTACTAATGATGACTGCTTGTATATATTAATTGTGTGTTTGCTGTTTTTGTGGATGTGTACTATCTAGCTCTCACCGCTCAATCAAGTCGGAATGTTATCAGTTACTAATGATGACTGCTTGCACTTACTAATTGTGTATTTGCTGTTTTTATGGATGTGTACTCTGTATGCCCTCACCGCTGAATCAAGTGGGAATTTTATCAGTTACTAATGATTACTGCGTGTATATATTAATTGTATGTTTGCTGTGTTTGTGGATGTGTACTCGGTATGCTCTCACCGCTCAATCAAGTTGGAATTTTATCAGTTACTAATGATTACTGCGTGTATATATTAATTGTATGTTTGCTGTGTTTGTGGATGTGTACTCTGTATGCTCTCATCGCTCAATCAAGTGGGAATGTTATCAGTTACTAATGATGACTGCTTGTTTATCTTAATTGTGTTTTTGCTGTTTACTGTGTATGATTTCACCGTTCAGTCAAGAGGGAATGTTATCAATTACTAATGATGACTGCTTGTATATATCAATTGTATGTTTGCTATTTTTATGGATGTGTACTTTGTATGCTCTTACCGCTCAATCAAGCGGGAATGTTATCAGTTACTTATGATTACTGCTTGTATATATCAATTGTATGTTTGCTATTTTTATGGATGTGTACTTTGTATGCTCTCACCGCTTAATCAAGCGGGAATGTTATCAGTAACTTATGATTACTGCTTGTATATATCAATTGTATGTTTGCTATTTTTATGGATGTGTACTTTGTATGCTCTCACCGCTCCATCAAGCGGGAATATTATCAGTTACTTATGATTACTGCTTGTATATATTAATTGTGTGTTTGTTATTTTTGTGGATGTGTACTTTGTATGCTCTTACCGCTCAATCAAGCGGGAATGTTATCAGTTACTTATGATTACTGCTTGTATATATCAATTGTATGTTTGCTATTTTTATGGATGTGTACTTTGTATGCTCTCACCGCTCCATCAAGCGGGAATATTATCAGTTACTTATGATTACTGCTTGTATATATCAACTGTATGTTTGCTATTTTTATGGATGTGTACTTTGTATGCTCTTACCGCTCAATCAAGCGGGAATGTTATCAGTTACTTATGATTACTGCTTGTATATATCAATTGTATGTTTGCTATTTTCATGGATGTGTACTTTGTATGCTCTCACCGCTCAATCAAGCGGGAATGTTATCAGTTACTTATGATTACTGCTTGTATATATCAATTGTATGTTTGCTATTTTTATGGATGTGTACTTTGTATGCTCTCACCGCTCCATCAAGCGGGAATATTATCAGTTACTTATGATTACTGCTTGTATATATTAATTGTATGTTTGTTATTTTTGTGGATGTGTACTTTGTTGCTTCCACCGCTCAATCAAGCAGGAATGTTATGTTATCAGTTTTTAATGACGACTGCTTGTATACAAATATTTTGTGTTTGCTGTTCTTGTGGATATGTACATTGTATGCTCTCACCGCTAAATCAAGTGGGAATGTTATCAGTTTCTTGCAGAGATGGTTGTGCTTAAGAGAACTGCTTAACCTTCCAGGATGTCAGGAAGTAATTGTAATGTTAACTGATTGTCTATTAGCTCTCTTTGGCATACAACTAACTGAGGTTAAACATGAAAAATACATTTGTATGCTTATTCAACATGTACTTATTATTGTTTTTATTTTTCATTTTATTATAATATTTTTTATTATTTATTTATCATATCCAAAAATTAAATACGCATTTAATGTAGTACATTTAATAAATGGCTTGTGTATTGAAATCAAATATATAACGAAGTAGCTATGGAAAACTATGAACTATGGTATTATGTTTTAGTTAGCTGTATCTGATAATGGAAGCTGTTCTGTATTTGTTGCGATTATATATCTAACTGAGATATACCTGCACAGTATGATGTACTGATACGTTGAGAATGTGGATTCTTATTTGATTGGTAAATAGTTGTTTACATTAACCATCATTTTTATGCAGGTAACATAGATCACTTTACTGGTGCCAGTGTTTATTTGCATCTTTAGATGTAACATCGCTTGGTATAAGATAAGAATACAACAATGTTAATCAAACTCGTGTATAACTCCAAAACGTTTATCATACATATTTCACATCTGTATGGCCTTCAGACATTTTGCTTTTTCACTCTTCGACCAGGTGTCTACCGATTGGCATTTATAAGAGAGAATATATAAATGCTGAACTTATATATCATCTGAACTATCGTTAAACTATGTTATATCCACAAGATTTACCATGACGAACGTCCCAAGTTTACAACATTTCTCCTCTGGAATATTCGTGTTCGCCTTTCAGACATTACTGCTGTGTCGTTTTTCTACAAAGTGTCTACCGATAGGCGTGACTTCATTCATTCATTATAATAGTCATAATGATAATAATGGTGATAACAATGATAGTAATGATGTTGCTTATAATAATTTATGATAATTATAACAGTAAAAATAGTGATAATACTGATAGTAATAATTACAACAATAATAATAGATAATAATGGTAAATTCAATGAATCAATCAATAACATTTATTAACACACACACACACACACACACACACACACACACACACATATATATATGTGTGCGTGCGTGCGTGCGTGCGTGCGTGCGTGCGTGCGTGCGTGCGTGCGTGCGTGTATGTGTGTGTGTGTGTGTGTGTGTGTGTATATATATAACGTTCGTGTAAAATAAATACGAATACAAAAATAAAGAGAATGCTGAAACCAATATACGTGTATCTTGTTTATTTCAGGTCATTCCAACTGAAGGCCTTCATTTACTGAGTACTAGTATGTAATGAGATTTTGATGTTTTACCGACATTAACTGTCTTAAGTTTATATCGAAATAAAACAAAAAAATGAAGAAAAAAGTAATGTCATATATAATATTTTAATCTAAATTCAAATCAAGCTTTTGAAGTGCTTTATTTTAACACCAGCCCAAATGTGCGTCATTGATCATTTGCAAACAACATGTGCGTGATAATCAAATATACAATCCAAAACATAATCAAATACAAAAACAAAAGAGCCATTCCAATTTGTCTGAATTACCTTTACTTATAGATTATTAAAATGTCAAGTTTGCAATACAGTGTTAAGTTTATAAATGTATTATTGACTAGCATTCAATTCGATCAGGATAGAGATTATATATAAATACCAGGAGACCTAAAACACAAACAATCCAATCGTATTATTCCAATACCAATATCAAATATGTCAATGGTTATTGATTGTAACACGGATATCTCTACTGAAGGTGCTCATTTATTGATCATCGCCTTGTCCACAAGTATCTATAGAACATGAGAGCTTAAAGCTTCAACGCTCTGAATGCTTCGCTTAAAATGTCTATATGAATGTCATGGTTATATTTATGCTGTGTAACTTGTGAATAAACACGTGTGCCAATACACGGTGAAATGTGTTATATTGATATTAGAACTTTGTAATTGGTTACGTGAAAATACGTTCGGTGGTACTTTAAATGATATATATTTAACAAAATATTTCAAACACATCAATAGTTTTATTCATATGAATCCGCTTAAAATTAGACAACCGTGTTATTTATTAGTGAAGTTGAATCTTCAAACTTACTTATTTACTTACTTACTTACTTATTTATTGACTAACTTACTAATCTATATACTCACTCACTCACTCACTCACTCACTCACTCACTCACCAAGTAAGATGTATCAAGCTTGCAGAAATGCGCATGGTTCAATACTATATCAATCGATCATTTATTACGTAGGCTTTTTTTTTTGCCGTACAATGTGTCAGTTGGGGGACATTCCATTACTTCATTATTCTTTAAATATTGCTTTGATAGATATGTTCAATATTCTGCAAAAATACAATTTGAAAGATGGTGATTTTACTATTAGAGTAAGTCTAATTACGTACAATGATTAACAACAAAGAAAACTCTGACAAAAAAGTAAATATTGTTACATCATATATCACAATTTCCTAAATGCGAACGTTTACGGTTATAAAGTTGCCCAAACAATACATCATGAATTTAAAACCTATAATATTAACGAGAACTTTTACTTTACCTTATAGCAATGAGAACTGTTCACATGGTGCACTTGGTGTAACGATATAAGAGCGATTTGCTTGTTTTTTAACTTTTATCTTACCGGCGATAAGGCAATCAGATAAACTGAAACAATTATAACGTATATATAATATAACTGAAACTGTTTCCGGTGACAGATTATAAGCTATGGTCTTCAAAATCAGTTTTACACACATTTTGACTGATAGGCCGATTATCATTGGCTAAACAAACGAGACTGTAATGTGTGAACATTCGAACAAAAGGATTTGAACATTGCAAAACATTGCACAGTTTTTAGCTGAGTTATGTGACAAAGACATGGCCCTGCTTGTGCCGGCCAGTATGATCAAGTTTTGCAATCTTGATCACACTGTGGACCTGTGTTAAGTGACTTTTAAAAATGTTTCATTAATAATATCAATCAAATTAGTAAGGCGTATGAATATTCAATAAAGCCTGGCTATCAGTACTTTAATTACTTTGATTGCTTTATCTCGACATTGTAAAAATATTCGCAACACATGAAACTTTTACTTGATATGTTAGCGTATTTTTTTATCATTTATCGAAGCTTTAAACCTAAAGAAAAAAAACAACAAGTGTAGTCATTTTTATTGACCTGATTATCATTTTGACCATTGCAAACAGTAGCACACACATATATATATATAAGGCTTGTCTGTAAATCATTTATAACTTTTAGTGGCAGCATATACTTAAGTGAATTGTAACATACAGGCCATTGATATAAATATAAACACACGTCTTTATTGTATAGACGTGTGTGGAATTCATAGCATATGAATGCGCTCATACTCTTCACCAATGGTATCCTGAGCGCAGTAACGACAGTCGTTACGTGGTATTGAAAAGTTACTGTCTAGTTTTATAACTAGTTGGTGATGATATACGATGGTTCAGCACCATTATTGCTATCTAGTTTTATTATGTCATAAACAGCTGAATGGCAAGTGATATATCTGGACGTATGTGAAAACACGTCTTTATATGTGTAATGCAAAACCATTTACGTGATACTTTAAGGAACGGAAACATTAATATTCCTTACACATATTAGACCGAAATAAATCATGTTGATAAATTCTCTTGATTTAAGACATCACTATCTATTGATGTTAATCTTTTTCAAATTTCAAAAAATTATTCCAATAACAAAAAAAGTATCAAATATTTAATTAATTAAAATAAGAAAGCCACGATGAGCGTTAATTGCTCCACTATTCCAAAGGAGATAATGCTCCCTAACACCAATATTTTTTTTTTATTATTCAAGGCAACCTTGTTGACATGCATTATCTAATTTCAAATTTATATATAATTGTTAACATTTTAGCAAAAAGCTTGATTTAAGCGAATGCGGTAGTGTAATGGATAGAGTGGTGGCTGCCCACACCAGAGGTTGCGGGTTCGATTTCCATCTCGACTTGATGCCTCTCATAAACCAACACTCAGTACTGGTTCAATCCAGGAAGCGAACTGGAGAGCGGTTCACATAAGCTCTGAGCTTTCATCGCAATCGAGCTAAGATACATTAGTAATAACTAATCATCTTGGTTATTTGTTCGCATAAAGTAAACCATCACTAAGACGGAATGATGACATTTTTCCACAAAAATACTTCAGTTTGTGATCAAATTATATCTATTTTATTTCGATGGCAAAAACAATGAGTCACGATTCGCCATTTTGATTTATATGAATAACAGATAAATATTTAAGTATGTGTGTGTCTGCCTTAAAAAACAGAACTGTTTATAAATCTCGGTATACATAAAGTATAAGACATGAATCATATAAAAAAAATCGAAGCAATAACAAAACACAAACTATGTAAAGCAGATAGGTGTTACTATTTGTATTTCGCTTTTCGTCTTTTGATAGTTGGCACAAAACACGAGCATTTGAAACAGAGAAATGCTTCCGTGGGTGGTGATAAATAGTCATTGTTTCTTAATATTTCCTGATTTGAATGGAATTATTGATGTATTTGGAACTTTTTGAAAGCAATGTCATGTTTCAAATTTAAAAAATAAAAATAAGCTTGGAATTTTGGATATGAATACATTATTTCTGAAGTCCTCTTTCTCCTTGTCAACAGTGTACACACTTTATAGCAAAAAATCTTGGATGATACGTGACAACCTACTTTCTAATAATATGTTGGTACTGCAATCAATAAACAGTAAATGAAAGTTTACCTTCTTTGTTTGTGGCTTTCTATAATATAATTGAAACTGTTTCCGGTGACAGATTATAAGCTATGGTCTTCAAAATCAGTTTTACACACATTTTGACTGATAGGCCGATTATCATTGGCTTAACAAACGAGACTGTAATGTGTGAACATTCGAACAACTGCAATCAACAAACAGTAAATGAAAGTTTCCCTCCTTTGTTTGGGGCTTTCTATAAAGAGCAAGCATTTAAACGTGATTCATTTACTGTATAGAAAAAGGAAGGAAACTCAATGGTGGGCTACACATTATAGTGTGAAAAATGTAATGTATCTATTGGTTAAATATAAAACGTTCCGGTTAGAAAATCTAGTACTTTGTCGAATCAGAAGTGCCTGTATGAAAACCATGTATCACCACATTTGCCAGATGAAGGTTACGTAATAACTTCTACAAGTTACGCCGTTATATTGCAAAAACAGTATCCGATCATTTTATGATTATACAGTTTGACATTTCCAAAGTTCCTCTCTTCCCAGAAATGCCACGGAATAGCAATTATCTTGCCGATATACTGACACAAGATGAATATGCAGAAGCAATGCAATGAAGATGATTTGTTTTGGCGTTCTGTTGTACATTACACTTGTTGTTCCAACACTCGGTACTAGTAAAGTACCGGTACTAGTACAGTACCAATGATATCAGAACGTAAACAGCGACGTCTATTAAACATGCTTAATAAAAAGTTGATTATCACTAAAATCCACGTGATATTCCTGATAAAAAAATGAAAAGGTTTATGGGTTACAATACTTAAATAATATACCTTGATATTAACGTTATCGCTTTACCTATATATTTGTATCGGTAGTTTTGATGGCCGTTAACGCCATTTTGAACACATTACAAGTTATATATTGCATATCTAGTTTTACTCATTATGAATCTGAATAGAACCAGCGTCCTTCCAAAGCAGCTTGAACAGCTTCTCATGTAAAGTTTTTGAACCGAACCAAAGACATTAGCGGCGATAAGATAGCGACTGTTAATCGACAGCGCACTAGATCTCTCGGCCTTGTCAATAGAATATAATATAAGCATACATGTTCACCTGCCATATTAAAAAAAATAAGATGGGTATTGTCCTTACTATTGAACTATCTAGATATGTAGTACATAATATAATATATTTTGAATTTAACTATTTGAGTAGAGATAAGGTAAGCAATATAATAATATATTATATTGTATGGCGTTTAGCGACGCTTTCAGCTATATCAAATGCAATTATTGATTTATTTCCTCACACAGCACAGAAACATATAAATCAACGCTTTACATTTTCAATCTAACCCCAATGTTTATAATTATGTTTTGAAATTACTTTAAGTAAGTAAGTAAGTAAGTAAGTAAGTAAGTAAGTAAGTAAGTAAGTAAGTAATTACTTTACGAGAAATTTAATACTCGCGGACACATAAGGTTTTGTACAATACAAAGGACAAACAATCATACATTCTTGAATAGTGACCTTGAAATTACTATGAATCAATACATAGCAAGATGAAAACAAATCCTGAGAAAATCGAATTCGTTGGCAAGTGTTCCGCATAATGGGGTTACTGGTGTTCATTCAATTGAGTTACCGCATGGCCACGTGGTCACATGGTCATACCATTTCTGTTTGCAGATTCCTATAGGTAGAAGTAATACATGTTTATGTGAAGGTGTTTATTGAGAGTAAATGAATGAACATAATTCCAGCTTTATACATAATACGAATAGTTGTTTCTGTAGAGCGATAAACGTATTAACATTACACCATTCACAGATTGTACCTACAACTTATCTAGATTATATTAATCTTTACATAACACATTTTATTACAAATGTTTAGTCTCGTAATCCTTACAGTATCCACTTAATGACACATTTTATTATTTTATTATATCTTTACACAATCATCTTTATCCTACATGTTTACGCCATCCACTTTATTATTCCCTTAATCTTTACCCCATCATCTTTATCCTACATGTTTACGCCATCCACTTTATTATTCCCTTAATCTTTACCCCATCATCTTTATCCTACATGTTTACGCCATCCACTTTATTATTCCCTTAATCTTTACCCAATCATCTTTATCCTACATGTTTACGCCATCCACTTTATTATTCCCTTAATCTTTACCCAATCATCTTTATCCTACATGTTTACGCAATCCACTTTATTATTCTTTACCCAATCATCTTTATCCTACATGTTTACGCCATCCACTTTATTATTCCCTTAATCTTTACCCAATCCTCTTTATCCTACATGTTTACGCCATCCACTTTATTATTCCCTTAATCTTTACACAGTCCTCTTTATCCTACATGTTAACGCCATCCACTTTATTATTCTCTTAATTTTACACTATTTTGGGTATTTATACATTCTGCTTTATCACACGTTTCTGTTTTCTCTTAAACTTTACATGACCCTTTTTATCACACATTTGTTAGCTTTTTAATATTTAAACCATTCGCTTTATTACATTTTTTGTACTCCCTTACTCTTTACATTTTTACACTTTATTATAAAGTTTTATTACTCTCTTAATTTTTACACCACCCGCAACTGCTTAAATACAAAGTTCCCTTTATTACACAGGGTTTCAAGTGCTTTAAGTTAGAAAATAATTATGCGAAACATATTAATATGTGATATTCTATGACAATGTTTTATGAGGTGCATATTTTGTTAGATCTGTAATGTAATTTCTGAGTTTTTAATGTAGATGTTTTGAACAGCAGGTAACATATTCTTCTGTAGAAACAAAGATACAATGCTAAGAAAATAAATGTTCACAAACTATTTAATACACAACTGTTTAATTTACGTATATTTAATCTAATTCATTTAAGAAATAAAATAAAGAGTCTAATATCTGATATGTGTCGTATTGCATAAAGGAATTGCGTTGAAAAATACTTCTGATGTTTTTATAGAATCGATATTAATGGAGCCATAAATTTCTTTTCTATTACCGAGCTTTAACTATTTGATTTTTAAAACTTCGACCGCTTTTCAAGTAGCTACTGCTTATTGAAAAAATACCGGTCAGGAATCGCCATATTCAGAAAGCTTTTAATTAATCATGAATAAATGACTCATTCAAAAACCATCATATCACAACTTAATTGCCTGTCATCCATTATACTCTCCGCTCTGAAGAGGTTATTATTTAATTGTAAAAACTAATCAGCGTGTACCACTAATGCAGATCCAATCCCAGACTTGACATGATAGCATAGTTCTGGTGCTTCCCAGGAACAGACCCCAGCGTGAGTCAACAAATCGCTGAGTGTATTTCTCAATTGAGCTAAAACTCAGTGTTCATCCACTAAAACCATATTTGGGTGTTTTGAATCATATAATCTAACGGATAAGCTATGACAATAATCCAAGCACTTTTTTCAAAAAAAGTAAAGGAATGACAAAACATGTTATTAGTAAAATGCAAAAATACGTACCGCATGGTAACACTGCATAGAAAATATATAGTCCTATCCACTTGGCCTTGTCGTGCATCCTGCATGATAATCCAGTATACCTCCTTACAGGCATAAATTACTCAGTAGAATATTCAAACACGATTGCCTGAGTGTAAGTACTACCTTTCCATTAGTATATCTTATAACACATCACACATACTTCACGCTGCACAACTTCGATGAAGGTCACACTGGTAATGTGTTTATGTTTAAAGTTCCCGGGTCACAGACTGGTAACATTACCATCACAGCCGACGATTCACCAACACCGCTTCAGTATACCGCCAATTACTTAATGTATCTACAAAAGAACACAAATCTAATTATCAAAGATACTCCTGACTCTCGGGAATTTATATATGTGATGTAGATACTTTATACTGGCAGCAACATTGTGAACTCATCTACGCCGAGTTTTGCGGTAGAACGCGTCGTTCCGTTCCGTTCCGTTATCAAATTACCTTGTTTCATAATATGGTGACATAGAACAAACTGCATAATGTCAATTTTCACTTATGTCTTGTGTATGCTTTTGTGTTACAATTCAAAACATTACTTTATCTTGCCGATTGAAAATTCAGTTCAGAAGAATATATGAAGCTTTTTAAGTAGCAACATTGTGAATTATTATGGGGAGTTTACCATTTCGCAGAATGTTTTGAAAACAATATAGCAGTATCGATCAAGTACAACATGTTGTTACTAGCCAGCAGCAAACGAATCAAAAAAGTATTTGTCACTGCTTTCATCTAAAAGTATGCTCGAAGCGAAAAATGAACACGAACAACAAATTTCTATATAAATTCCTTCACAAATGTAAATATTCAAATATGAACTTGTTAGTGGTGTATTTGTAAAGACGTGTTTCCGAGAAACAGGCGGCAATGGTAGTTATGTTTTACTTGACTATTTTTGTTATATATCTGCATGATGCAAATATGAATTTGAAAACCTTGTACGAATACAGACACATGTAGGCTATTATTAAGAAAGGGGAATAACTCTCGTAAATGTTTACTATTTATCCTTTTAGTCGATGGTGTTAACTTGTTATATACAAACGACGTCGCACATGGTAATGGTACCTATAAGTGTAACACCATGTTAACGTTAAAATTGTATAAAATGTAATATGACGTTTTTATTCACGTATTTTGTATTATTTATTTTAGAAGATAATAACCGAATATCGGAATATCAATTACGGCAATGAAATCATGATTTCCTGCGGTTATTAAGTGGATCAAAACCAATGATATTACTATACCTACGAAAACTATGAGAACAAAGTATACCATGTACATAACTAGCGGCGTCTGTAGGTTTTTGCCGTATTAAAAGAACGTTAAATTGTCGTTGTAAATATTTGATAGAGGACATCGGAAATGCTCGATACGAGATGTAAGTGATTTTCCAAATCAAAGTTTTTAATATTTTGGGACACTAACAGAAACTAAATTTACTCTTAATATAATATTCAAAAGTCAATAATCTGTGTTAAAAAAAGACCGCGGCGTGGTCTAGTGGTAAGTTAACACCATCGAACGTCCGCCTCGCATGCAGAAGGCCGTGGGTTAAATCCCCAGCCGGGTCATACCAAAGACTTTATAATGGTACTAGACACTTCCTCGCTTGACACTCAGCATTAAGAGGAGAGTTCTAGGTCTGGTCGGCCCGGTGTCAGTATAATGTGACTGGGTGGGGTATCATACAATGTGTCTGCGGCATGATACTCCAGTTTGACAGCGCTTAGAATACTGCCTCAAGTAGACACCGTCGCGATATGACTGAAAAATTATTGAAAACGACGCTAAACACCACACAACTACAACTCTGTGTTAAAAATATGGTAAATATGGTCAAAATATGGTAACAGACGTTATTTTTTAGTAAAAATACTAAGTGGGGCAAATCATAGAGGAAATCTTAAATACAAAATCTGTACCATTCAGAGCAAAGTCAATATATTTTATTCCACATAAGCATGTTCCGTTCCACTGAAATTTTACTTTAGAATGATTGGATTTTAAAATTTATATGTTCGCGATTTTTAATTTAATAAAAAACGTTTCAATTATTTCTTTCAAATAACGTTGGCGGACAACACCTTAAAAGTGTAATATCTCATAATCGCAATATGAAAAATGTCAGCAAATACCATATTATAAAACAATGACCATATACATACATAGGTTTAATGCAATATTAACAATTATTTTTCATCTTGACTGTTCAGTATGACTTTATTGACGAGTCGTTTGTTTTTTGGGACATTTAGTATATACGTAATGAACCGCGTGTTCCGTAATGACCGTTAAGTTTGTTGTAAACACACATATCTGTAACTGGAAATTATGTCACTTTCTCTAGTGAATAGACCTTATATCTGTCCTTTCGCGCTGTTTTTAAACATAACATTTTACGCCGGGACACGGGGAAAATGACGTTAAATGTTACTTATTTTTAAATATAATTGATCATATCAAAAGCATAGTTTATATTCGTCAACTAAAAATATCGTTCCACGACCTTTATTTCGATGTATATTAAACTATAATTCCAAAAACGAACAATTATTCGGGAACAGTTTTATATATTTCGGGTATTAGTTTTATAACGCAAATACCATTACCGTGCGCGACGTCTCGCTTATTTTCATATTTATGTCCACCTGTATTTCTTTATATTTTCTCTTTTCCTTATTAAAAGCAGATCTGGGAAATTAGTTGTGAATATATATATACAAAACAACTAGGAACTTTTCAGCTGTTTAATGTTCTTTACTCCAGAAAAACTGAATATTGACCAACGCAATGCGACGGGTTTAAAGTCATATAGTCCAATGTACAAAATGTGCTGTTTTTTATCATAAATGCGCTTAATGCAGGCACTCCGTTTTTTCTGACGAGAGTGTTTTATCCCGACAACAATACGTTGGTTGTTTTCGTATTCTGTTTGAATTATTTTTGTATAATAAAATGAATAATGCGTAGTGTTACAATAAATTGTACATGGTGGTGCAAATGTTAGTTTACGGACTAGACAGGTGGACCTTAAATAATGGTACGATGGCTCGATCGTGGTGGAGCGATGGCACATGCAGTTGCAGTTGTGGTATCGCTCCATCACCATCGTGCCATCGGCCTTCGTTATCGTGCCATCGCTCCATCACCATCGTGCCATCGGCCTTCGTTATCGTGCCATCGCTCAATCACCATCGTGTCATCTTGTCTTCGTCATCGTGCCATCGCTCCATCATGAAAGTGATATCGCACTGTCGCGTCATCATCATCGTGTAATCGAATTTTCGTGCCACGGAGCGAGATTTAAAAAAAATTGTAAATATGTATTTCACTGTGATTTATTCAAAAGTAGATATATTAATACAAATCATATATATGTAATTAGTAGCCTGTAAATCTGAGATAGTGTAAATTGTACGGACTAACCCGTCAGAGAAGAGAGAGTCCAATAACTACCGAGGACCATGATAGTGTTACATAACAATAACCTGATCGAAGCATCATGTATCGTTTGATATATCCTAGGATATCAAAACTATATAGTCGTTCACGATGTAGGTTAGTTAGGCTATAACCTTACTATGGAACTATGTGTGTGTGTGTGTGGGTGGTGGTGGGGGGGGGGGGGGGGTTGAGTGAGTGTTGTTTTGTGTTTTATTGTGGTTATTGATGTTTTCTTTTTTGTTGATGCTGTTGCCGAAGAACTTGAAAAAATGTACGACAAAATAGATAAACAAGTATTACAATAAACTTGTCTGAAGCAATGGTTTATTTCTATTTGTTAACCAAGTGTTAGTTTATGCTTATTTTAATGCCCAGCGTAATGTAGTCGGCTTTTAAGGACGACATAAACGTCATGTTATAAACGCTTTGAAGTTACATGTAAACAGCCTTTGTTGTCTTTTTTCTTCTTTTATGACACCGCAGCGTAGTTTAACAATAGAGCGTCAGCCTCGTGACAGGTCGTGGGTTCGTCATACCATATACTTGAGAAATGGTACTAGAAGCTTCCTCGCTTTACACTCAGCATTGAGAGGATACTTTAATTGTCTGGTGTAAGTATAATGTTGGAATATGTATAATGTTGGTGTAAGTATAATGTTGGTGTAAGTATAATGTGACTAGGTGGCGTAGCATACGATGTGTCTGTGGCATGATACTTGAGTGTGGCAGCTTTCAGAACACTGTCTCAAGTCGTGATGCGACTGAAAACTTGTTGAAAACGACACATAACACCATACAGCAACAGCATATTTTATGGTTCGATGTTTATGTGTTTTTGAAGGTGCCTATTACATTAACTTTAGCTAGTTCGGTGTTGCTGTTGGTTACTTAATATTATCTACTTCTTGGTAGACTGTAGAAACGCTCCTAGCTTTGTGCATTCAGGACAGTTACATATAGCATTGACATAACTGCATGCTGAATGATAAACGCATTATAGTGCTTAGAATTTTAGGGACAGAAAGGAAATTCCGTGCATTGATATAAGTGTATACCAGACCTGAATCTGGAAATGTCATGTACTGGGATATCTTGTATGCTATCAGCATTAGAGTGTTTTAATTTTCAAACAGCATTAAAAGTACCAAATAACAACAACAATAAAAGAAAATGAATAATAACATTGATCAATCAATGCAATAAAACAAGAAGTACTTATTATTCACCATATATACATATTTGTCGTGTTTGTATATAGCAATGTATGTCCTGTAAATGTCACGTCTCTAGTTTTATCTTAATCAGAAGATGACGTAACGTCGGAGTAAGCAAGTAAAAAAGAACTGGTAAACTTGCTTTTATATGCGTAATCAATCTGAATGTGATTCTTATGTTATAACGATCGCTTTTAAAGGGACTATAATCGGATATTTCAATTTTTTAAGATTAACTATAAACATTTCCCCCAATATATCATACCTATATATACTCATTGACACGTATGGCCAAAACGATATATGTACATATATATCTATATATGTAATATTGAAAAGGGCTTCCTTAACTTGGACTACGCGCCTAGGTTGGACTAAAATAGATTTCCCACTTAAAATGGCAACATATCAAATTAGTCATTTGATTTCACTTTGATTTCAAATTGATCCGTTATACTGGTTTTAATTGTCGCAGAAATTGTTTCATCTAATTTTAGAATAGGGATATCGTTTCAAATTTACCACTCGAATTTACATATATCGATTTTTTCAGGTTTTTGTGGATTTTAAATACTAAACTATTCGGTTTATATTCGTTAACGATAATGAGATGCTATTTTGACATTTATAGTGCTTTATCATGATGCACTCTCCTTATGACGTCAACTTATATACAAAATGTAATTTATGTCATATTATTTAAATGTCACATTATATACGTCACATCACAACGTCAGGTAGATAGACAATGCTCCTGGAGGGAATATAGAATGGAATTTCCATGCCCGGTGATAATCTTCAATTTCCATGTTTGGTTGGCAAACATATATAAACATTGGTATCTCCAACACTTCCGACACCGTATTACATGAAGATTTAGAATATTTTGAATGGTTTGGTAAAAGCATACTAAAAGAAATATACTTTTCATCCATCTCTTGCCATGTCAATTTCCAATTAATGCAACACACAAATTGTTAGTGGCACAATAAATATATTTTCATCGGATGAAGATGGTAATGAACAGTATAAGCTATCGATTGCTTTGAACAGCCACTGACATATGCCTTATCGAGAAAGACCCAATGTTTGTTCTATCAAGTTAATTCCAGACTAATCAAAATTTATGATGGATTTAAGCAAATTTTCTTTCACATTTATCAAATTGAATTCTCCAAAACTTGAACATCTCCTGCGACAAAGGGCCATTTTTACAGCGCTGATTAAAGATATTGGGAGAATTTATCAGATCTGTTAATTCAGCGAAAGGAGGATAATTGACCAGCAAATGATTAGCTTGTTCGATTATGCTAGTTTTCCATTTGTACTGAAATTCCTATTAGTTGGGATTTATTTATAATCGTAAGCTCATGAAAAAAGAGCAGAAAATGACAAAGCGAATAACGAAAACAAACGTGAGTTATTACGTTGTCATAGAAATTGCACAACTATGTGTCTTCATTCAAGCTAACCAAAATTGATTGGAACGTTGGTTGATAATAAAACATATTTATCATTAATGCCATGTAAATATTTCTGTGTAATATGTTATGGGCATGCAACAGGCTGAACCTTGAACGCACCTTGATCTTAAATTCATTTCAATGAATTTTAATGGATCAATTTCACGGTGTTCAAAAGTGTTCCAGAAAGCAATTGTAAAAAAGTGTTTTCAAATCTATTGATTTACATATTAAAAAACGATATTTGCGGTGTCAATGTGTCACTTTAATTAATTATTTGTTAAACATTTCGAAAAGTGTATCAAATGCAACTATTATCCTCTGAGCAACGTACTGCATGTTTGGGGGATGACGGATACTGGATACGTGTCCTTATCTCTGTCCTGCCCTTCCCTTTAATACTGTTCTTGTTTCTTTGGTTTCTGTAAAATCATCCAGCATATCTGCATATTGCAGCATTTATTTGTGTAAGCATTTATCCGAACATAACTGGGCCGGCTATGTCAGCCATGGATTATATTCCACAGGTGTAGATTAGGAATTACGTCAATAACGTGCATTCTAAGTGTACTGCAGTGATTAGGCCACAGTGCGACAACAACTGCTATTGATGCATTCATTATGTGACGTTTGCTTTTAGTGTTACCTTATTGTAACTGTTATGGCTCAGTGAAATTACGTCCGATTATAACTGCTGTTAGATTTTATTTAGATAAATTCTGTCTAATGTTCAGTGAAATATGTCAATATTTTACAGAGACAACGAAACAACAGGTGGAGTTAGAAATGTTTTTCATTGGAACTAGCGATACTACATTTATACAAATTGCAGGCATTCTTAACAGTACCGTTTGTGCGCACCGCCTGTCGCAGACTTTGTCTACCAAAGGTATTGTTTTATGTTGGACCCTCAGCTCGATATACAGAATGATGCCCTTCAATACTAAAGCTAGACACCTGAACGACTAATTTCAAAGCCGCCTTTCTTGACTTTTTCTCTAATAATAATGGTATTATAAATATACAAGTATATGCCAGTTGCGATAACTACATGTACCTTGATTTCGACATTGTTTTTTTATTCAGATGGATTTTTGCTTCGATTATAGTATTTACGTATTCGTTTTTGCAACAGGATGCAGCGTCGTTGTTTTTTACTGAACACCATATCTTTATTACTAACGTGTCTTACAACAGACCTACCGTTATTACAAATTACGTAAAGCATTTCTAAATTATACTATCGTATTCTTCTTTTCCCATTAGCAAATACAATGTAATGCCATTTACGCATGGTTTGCTTTTACTTTTCTGTTGTTTGACGTAATTTACAATCTTCGTTAAGACCCTGTGAAGTTGTCACTTTTAAACCCTAAACCCTGATTGGTGTAACATATCAAGACGTGTATCAAGAATAATTAGGACCCTTGCTTCAACAAGTACTGCATGTTTTGTAGCTAACCATTTTGCAGCTTATTGTCACGCTTTCTTAAGACTGGTGACTCATTTATTGAGAATTTACCAATGTCAATCAAGGTTGTCGGATATTTCTTAAATCCCAGTCTTGTCGTACCTTTCATTGTTATTCTTTCTTCTGCACCGTCATCGTGTGCATCTTATACATTCATTATCAGAGAAGTTTGTCATGCAATTTTTTTTCAAATTTCATGTTAGTGTTATATATATGTATAACCAGTTTTATTGGTGGAAAAATACCTAAAAATGAATCTGAGTAGAACCACCGTCTTTCTACAAGTACACATAAAGAGTGTGACATTAACGGTGAGAGGATAGTGATCATGAAACGGCGCCTTAAACAACTCGGCCACGCAGACCCTTCAGTATTCCTAGCTTCTTGTGCATGTAATTATGTACATACGAACACGTATACACGCATATGACAGAATATGTGTGTGTTTTATAATATACATATGTGAACTCGTAAATATGTGTCGTTTTTTTAAGTAGTCAGGTGGAGATACATTCAATTAAACTGTCTCCTGTTGTGATATGAGATATATAAGTTCCAAAGTGGCTTCGGACGGTTCCAAAGTGGCGTTCCTGTCTTTATTACTTATATATATGTATTTGTACTGCACTTATTATAATTAATCTGTATAATAAGTGTGTACATACTGCTTTTGTGACTGTGATCTTTGAATACTACGTCTGGTAAATATGATATGTTTTTTTAATTTTGACAAATTATGAGTAAATAAGTTGTTTAATCTTTGCAGAAGGCGTTGCACCTCTAGGAATATCTTAATTATATTAAAAACGGTGACAAGGAAAAACAAATAAATGTCAGATAACATAATAACACATAATGGTTTAACTACCTGGAAGTAGCCTTTTTCATATATTTTGCCAAAATTTGCATTATTTTCCTGAGTAAAGTACTGTTGGATGAGGTAGTTGCACATAAATCTTGATTCATTCTGTCATTGGTGATAACCTGACAGGAAGTAGTTTTCAATTATATATGTTTATCAAACAATTTAAGACAAATCTTCTGGATATTTATAAAGCTTCGTTACATTACGTTTCTTAACATTTGTAAGTCGCGTATATATTTTGTCAGGCACTAGCAAGTGCACCTTTAGATTCCCTGATATTTTCAGTCACGTATATGTTTTGTCCGTTACACCCCAAACACCTATAAGCAATGAACATATTTTGTCATGCACTGGCAGCAGAATTTTAGCATCCGTAACACCTGTAAGCCGTCGGTATGTTTGACATTTACTGGCAAGAAGACCATTGTATTCCTAGCACCTGAAAGCCGTGGGTATGTTTGTCACATATTGGCAGGAGATCCGTTACATCCCTAGCACCTGTAAGCTGTGGGAATGTTTGTCATATATTGGCAAGAAGACGGTTATATTTCTAACATCAGTAAGCCGTGGGTATGTTTGTCTGTATTGGCAGGAGGACTGTGACATCCCTAACACCTGTAAGACGTGGGAATGATTGTTATACATTGGCAGGAGGATCGGTACATCCCTAACACCTGTAAGCCGTGGGTATGTTTGTCATACACTGGTAAGAGGACTGTTACATCCCTAACGTATATAAGCTGTGGGTATGTTTGTCATACACTGGCAGGAGGACCGTGACATCCCTAACACCTGTAAGTCGTGGGAATGATTGTAATGCACTGGAAGGAGAATCGGTACATCCCTAACACCTGTAAGCCGTGGGTATGTTTGTCATACACTGGCAAGAGGACTGTTACATCCCTAACGTATGTAAGTTGTGGGTATGTTTGTCATACACTGGCAAGAGGACCGTTACATCCCTAACGTATGTAAGCTATGGGTATGTTTGTCATACACTGGCAAGAGGACCGTTACATCCTTAACGTATGTAAACTGTGGGTATGTTTGTCATACACTGGCAAGAGGACCGTTACATCCTTAATGTATGTAAGCCGTGGGTATGTTTGTCATACACTGGCAAGAGGACCCTTACATCCCTAACATATGTAAGCCGTGGGTATATTTGTCATACATTAGCAGTACGACCGTTACATCCCTAACACCTGTAAGTCGTGGGAATGATTGTAATACACTGGAAGGAGAATCGGTACATCCCTAACTTATGTAAGCCGTTGGTATGTTTGTCATACATTGGCAAGAGGACCTTAACATCCCTAACGTATGTAAGCCGTGGGTATGTTTGTCATACACTGGAAAGAGGACCTTTACATCCCTAACGTATGTAAGCCGTGGGTATGTTTGTCATACAATGGCAAGAGGACCGTTACATCCCTAACGTATGTAAGCCGTTGGTATGTTTGTCATACACTGGCAAGAGGACCGTTACATCCCTAACGTATGTAAACTGTGGGAATGTTTGTCATACACTGGCAAAAGGACAGTTACATCCCTGACGTATGTAATCCGTGGAAATGTTTGTCATACACTGGCAGGAGGACCGTTACACCCCTAACGTATGTCAGCTGTGGGTATGTTTGTCTTACACTGGCAAGAGGACCGTCACATCCCAAACGTTTGTAAGCTGTGGGTATGTTTGTCATACAATGGCAAGATGACAGTTTCATCCCTAGCGTATGTAAGCCGTGGGTATGTTTGTCATACACTAGCAAGACGACAGTTACATCACTAACTTATGTAAGCCGTGAGTATGTTTGTCATACACTGGCAAGAGGACCGTTCCATCCCTAACGTATGTAAGCCTTGGGTATGTTTGACATACACTGGCAAGAGGACAGTTACGTCCTTAACGTATGTAAGCCGTGGGAATGTTTGTCATACACTGGCAAGAGGACAGTTACATCCCTAACTTATGTAAGCCGTGGGTATATTTGTCATACACTGGCAAGACGACTGTTACATCCCTAACTTATGTAAACCGTGAGTATGTTTGTCATACACTGGCAAGAGGACCGTCACATCCCTAACGTATGTAAGCCGTGGGTATGTTTGACATACACTGGCAAAATTACCGTTACATCCCTGACGTATGTAAGCCGTGGAAATGTTTGTCATACAGGTGAAAGAGAACAGTTACATCCCTTACTTATGTAAGCCGTGAGTATGTTTGTCATACACTCACAAGAGAACAGTTACATCCCTAACGTATGTAAGCAGTGGGTATGTTTGTTATACACTGGCAAGTAGACGGTTACATCCATAACACCTGTAAGCCGTGGGTACGTTTGTCATGCATTGACAAGAGGACCGTTACTTCCCTTACGTATGTAAGCCGTGGGTATGTTTGTCATGTACTGACAAGCGGACTGTTACATTCCTAACGTATGTCAGCTGTGGGTATGTTTATTTTACACTGGCATGAGAACTGTTACATCCCTAACGTATGTAAGCCGTGGGTATGATTGTCATACATTGGCAGGAGGACCGTTACATCCCTAACATTTGTAAGCTATGGGTATGTTTGTCATACATTGACAGGAGAACCGTTACATCCCTCACATCTGTATTCTGTGGGTATGTTTTATCATACATTGGCAGGAGGACCGTTACATCCCTAACATATGTAAGCCGTGGGTATGTTTGTTTTACATTGACAGAAGGACCGTTACATCCCTAACGTATGTAAATCGTGAGTATGTTTGTCACACATTGGCAGTAGGACCGTTGCATCCCTAACGTATGTAAACCTAGGGTATGTTTGCCATACACTGGCAAAAGGACCGTTACATCCTTAACGTATGTAAGCCGTGGGTATGTTTGTCATACACTGGCAAGAGGACCGTTACATCCCTAACGTATGTAAGCCGTGGGTATGTTTGTCATACACTGGCAAGAGAACAGTTACATCCCTAACGTATCTAAACCTAGGGTATGTTTGCCATACACTGGCAAGAGGACCGTTACATACCTAACGTATGTAAGCCGTGGGAATGTTTGTCATACATAAGCAGGAGGACCGTAACATCCCTAACGTATGTAAGCCGTGGGAATGTTTGTCATACATAAGCAGGAGGACCGTAACATCCCTAACGTATGTAAGCCGTGGGTATGTTTGTCATACATAAGCAGGAGGACCGTAACATCCCTAAATTATGTAAGCCATGGGAATGTTTGTCATACATAAGCAGGAGGACCGTAACATCCCTAACGTATGTAAGCCATGGGAATGTTTGTCATACATAAGCAGGAGGACCGTAACATCCCTAACGTATGTAAGCCGTGGGAATGTTTGTCATACATTGGCAGGAGGACTGTTACATGACTAACACCTGTAAGCTGTGGGTATGTTTGTCATACATTGTTAGGAAGACCGTTAAATCCTTAACATTGACATTTTTTTATCATACATTGGAAGAAGGACTGTTACATGCCCAACACATGTAAGCCGTAGGTATGTTTGTCACACATTAGCAAGCGTACCGTTACACCCTAATATCTGTAAGCCGTAGACATGCTTTATCATAGACTGGCAACATGAGCTTTACATCTCTAACATCTATAACATGTTTATACTGGCAAAAGGACCGTTACAACCTGGTGTGTTTGTTTTGCTTTACACTAGCAAGAGGACCGCCTAATTCCTTTACATTGTCGAGCAATCTGAACACTTCCTGCACTGTTTTCTACTCTGTCAGTTAATAAAAACATAATTTATCTAATAATTCAAACGCCTTCTATATTAAAGGTGTCCAAAGGCGTCTATATGAAGTAAAGGGTTAAACGTCTATGTTTTCTTTGTTTCTTTTCTTTGCTCATAAAGTAGTACTTGTTATTTGACGCTGCTGTCATTTTATCTTTTTAGAGCAGATATAATTAAACACTACTTAAACACTACTTGCAGTATCATGACAATGTTAAGGAACTAACATCGTATACGGCTGTTACAACCATAACATAGTCAACAGATGGCATACATTGCTTCTTATGACTATTTTCCCGTATATTGCATTATCTACCCAAGGAAATGTACATGTTTGTATAGTCTACCTATATTTTTTATACAAGAAGTATTAATACAGTTCATTTAGCAAAAAACTTTTGATGACAGCTTATGTAGTGTCCATGAATTTAATATATCTTGATATGTATTAGTTTAAAAGAAACTTTTAAAATAAATTATGGAGGGACTTGCAAGAAAAGGACGTATAACTGTGCGACCGAAAACAAGGCATTGCTCGAAATAATATGAAGATATAATAACAGTTTTGTTTTATATAGAATTAAAATACATGTACTTTTCTTGTATACGTATACAATGCATTAATCTAAAGTGTTTTATATAAAAAGGGGCGTTTGACATATTATTGGAACGCGACAGTGGCTTTTATATTCATATTATAGTGTGAGACACATAAAAATCCTCCGCCGGTGAATTATAACATCAGCTATACACACAGTATTCGTGATTCACGTTTATATTGATTTGTGACAAGTTTGATATTGACGTGATGTACATTTGCGATGTCATCGGCATGCAATACAGATCGTGCGGGTTAGACAGAGCATAAATATTTAATCGCAATCAATTTAATATCATACAATATCATAGAACGGTTCATAACCGCCGGACAAGGTAAAACAAAACACGAGTTGTGTATTTCTATACGGTATATAACTGTATTCTTTTCCCTAAGGATGTAATATCCCTGCTTTACTGTTGGTTGATTTAAGTACCAGGTAGATGGTGACTTATTGATTACGCATTGTGTTCGTTAACGTTAGATTTCTTACAGTCATGTTTACTTAAGAACGAATATATACCTAGCTTTACTCGTTGACTGTGTGGTATATAGGCTTAACTTACTAATAGGTCTCAACACGAAACTTCAAAGGAATACCGGCAATTAAACAGCAAATACGAACTATAACCTTACTCTTATATTGAATGGGGGTTATCGCCGTTTTCGACATATTTCAGTTACACTATATGCGACCTCAGCGGTAAGAGGTTAATGGTTTGGAACACGCAGGATCCAACATCTTATATTGAATAACCAGGCTATCTATTGATGTTGTATGGTGTTTAGTCTCGCTTTCAACAATTTTTCAGTCATATCGCGACAGTGTCTACTTGAGACAGTATTCTGAGCGCTGTCACACTGGAGTATCATGCCGCAGACACATGGTATGATACCCCACCCAGTCATATTATACTGACATCGGGCCGACTAGACCTAGAACTCTCCTCTAAATGCTGAGCGTCAAGCGAGGAAGCTTCTAGTACCATTATTAAAGTCTTTGGTATGACCCGGCCGGAGATCGAACACACGACCTTCCGCATGCGAAGCGGACGCTCTACCACTAGACCACGCCGCGGTCTCTATCTATTGAGGTTCTAATTCTGTCACAAGGCAGGGTTATAAGTGTTTATATGCCAGTAATTTATATGTAACGTTTTATAACAATACCACGAGGGAACATACAAAAGAGAAATAGTTGAATGCAACTTAATGCTCTAACGTCATTATGAAATAAGACTTGTATAAGATATGCATTTTGTATTCAACGTTACAATGAAAAGCGCCAAGAGTTTAAAGAAACCCATTTTTAATACATGTAGATCAATGATGAAGCCACAGCTAAGTTATGGACGAAGAAAACAACATTATCCTTATGAAATAAATGGTGTTAATTACAAACTGGCTGCACATCTTGTCTCAACCCCTAGCGTTCATGCTTTTCGGCCAATGTATAATAATTATTGCATTTACCTAAATAAAAAAAAAGAAACTTCAACGCACACGATAGTGCTCATGTTTCACAATTATATTGATTTGTATCTAACTAGAATGGGTTTAATTCTCCACATGGTATACAATTGCGGTGACATCGGCATGCAATAAACAGAGTGTCTGGGTTATACTATGCATTAATATTTAATCGTTGGACGCCTTCAATTTGCCTAATAGAATAAAATACAACGAGTGGGTTCATTGTTAACAAAGGTCAGCCTAATAACACGAAGCAGAAGCTATTATAATAATGACTACTTTAACATGTTGTGTTTTTTTAGCTTTGTGTTAGTTAGTATTTGAACTATACAACCTATTGGTTCAGACTGGCTTTTGTTAGTGTAATGTATTTGGAATTCAGAATCTATCGGTTCAGACTGGCTTGTGTCAGTTATATGTATTTGGAATCACAATCTATTGGTTCGGACCGGCTTAAAATTGTTGGTTTCGTGTATTTGGAATTACAATCTATTGGTTCAGACTGGCTTAAATTTGTTGGTTTTATGTATTTGAAATTCACAATATATTGGTTCGGACTGGCTTAAAATTGTTGGTTTCTTCGGGGTTTTTTAAATTCACAATCTATTGGTTTAGACTGGCCTTTGTTAGTTTTATGAATTTGGAATTTGCAATATACATTTGTTCATACTGGACTTTGCTTATTATATGCATTTGGAATTCACAATTTATTGGTTCAGACTGGCTTTTGTTAGTTGTATGCATTTTGAATTTACAATCTTTTGGTTCATTCTGGCCTTTGTTTGCTAAATGCATTTGGAATTCACAATTTATTGGTTCAGACAGGCTTTTGTTAGATATATGTATTTAGAATTCACAATATATTGGTTCAGACTGGCTTTTGTTAGTTATATGTATTTGGAATTCACAATATATTGGTTTAGACTGGCTTTTGTTAGTTTTATATATTTGAACTATACAATTTACTGGTTCAGAATGGCTTTTGTTAGTTATATGTATTTGGAATTCACAATATAGTTTAAAACTGACTTTTGTTAGTTATTTGTATTTGTAATCCCAACATATTGGTTCTAAATGGCTTAAAATAAGATGTTTCGTGTATTTGGAATGCACAATCTATTGGTTCAGACTTGCTTTCGTTTACGTATGTATTTTGGAAATCATAAGCTATTGTTTCAAACAGACTAAGCCTTGTAATTATCAGTTGTGATCATTCATTTAAGCCGTAGTTTTTTCTTGTAACCTTAGAAACTACTTGTTGTCGTTAATTTAGTTATGTAAATGCTACTAGTAACCGTTAAATTATTTACCCAGCAATTATCATCAATACCGTTGATTTGATCCTTCGAATATTATTTCTTAACGTTACTTTATATCTGTAATTATAACTTGTAACCGGGTTCTGTGTGGTGACAGAGTGGTCTAAAACGCTATCAACTTACTACCTCTCATCGCTGAGGTATTGTGTTCGAACAAAGCTCAGTTGTAAAATATTATATGGGAAAATATGCCAGATATTTTTGTGGAATGACGTGGGCTCATAATTATTAATTCTGAGGTCTTCATCGAACCATTAATCTGAATATGCCATATTGAAACTTCTATGTGTTGAAAATCATTATAAACCACATTCAAAATAGGAAAGTCACATTAGCTTTAAATCGCCCATCTGTACTTATGTCAAATAGCGCATTTATTATGATTCCAGGATCCGTGACTACGACAATATTGCAATATTTGAGGATTAAAGGGCCATAACTCCAGCATTAATCATCCGATTTCGCCACTGCAACAAATCGTCCGAGATATATTAGTTATGTAGCTACTATGTACCTTTGATAAGCATTAAAGGAATAGTTCGGGTTGCTAGAGTGCACACAATGCCAAATAGTGCTAGTTCAATGGTTATACTACAAGAGTTATAATTCTGATATATATTACTCGATGCGGGTGCTAAGAAAAGAAAACAAAAGTTGATGGACAACGGACAAGGGAAGGTCGGAAAAGAAATTTTGAGCTTTACGCCATTGAGCTAAATATATTTCGACCCGTTGATTAAGCGCCGTGATTATTACTTTTACATGTCGGTTAAGTCTTTAGTCCTGTATTATAACTTTTACATGCGGATTTAACCCTATAATTAAAACTTCTAACCGCTGGCTTAGTCCGTTGATTTAATCCTAAACTATGATTTAAATCTTACCGGTTGATCTAGCCACATAATTATAACTTGTACCTGTTGAGTTAGCCAAGCAATTATAATTTCTGACCATTGTTTTATACCCGTAATAAGTCCCTACCTGTTTCACCTGACGAAACTAAAGGTTTGCCCTCTGTCTGTCTGTCTGTCTGCCTGCCTGCCTGCCTGCCTGCCTGCCTGCCTGCCTGCCTGCCTGCCTGTCTGTCTGTCTGTCTGTCTGTCCGTGATAACTCAAAAAGAATCCATACTAGGTTTGCCTGGATAGAGAGCAATAAGAAAAGAATGCAGGTTGATTTATTTGACAGTCTGATAGCATAATGTGTATCCGTTGATTTAGCTCCACAATCATGTCTTCACTTGATTTGTTCCCGTGATGATAAATTTAATCTTTCAGATATCAGAATAGATATTCATTGAATTATCCTAAATAATTTGTATTCATATTTTTTAACTCAGTAACTATTATTTGTGAACTTAAATTCACACTTCTAATCGTAAAAATTGATTTAGCCCCGCAGATATTACTTGCTTCGGCCTCGTAATTATAATTTGTATCCGTTGGTTTAGCCCGTAAGTATAACTTGTTACGTTTGATTTTTCCCCCGTAATAATAATGTTTACTCTTGTGTTGTACCTGTAAGCACTATATAAAATCGTTCAGTTATCCCCGTCAAATGTTCTTTGAATTAGCCCTGTAATTTCTACTCATTCATTTAGCAACGTTATTATTGCCCACAGACTAGGTCATAAAAACAGCAATAGAATATATTTAAGGTGGCGAATCTGAATATAAAATTTTTAACAATACAATAATATATTTTCATTTCCTATACAACATAAGACCAGACGAAATTCTCAGATGTATATATCTAAAAATATTAAAAGATGACCCTGTAACGTTGGCATATATCTAATAACACAACAACACATCTGTCCTCTTTAAACAGCTAATGTCAAATGTAAAACTGACAAAAAACCTCTCATGACTAAAATAAAATAGGGTGTGTTTGTTTGACCATGAAAACATGTTCCAGGCTGGCAAGATTACTCGCGTGCATGTATCTGATAACCAAAATGAATATGTTTATTATGTTTGTTTCACCAGTAACAAGTGTCATGCAATTCTGACAGAAATCTTGCATGCATGTATTTGACACTCAATCTGAATAGGTTTATGTTTGTTTCGCCATTAACACATGCCGTACAATTCTGGTGAAAATCTCCAATACATGAATTTGACAATCAAATGAAATATATTTATGTTCATTTCACCATTAAACCATGTCGTGTAGGACTGGCAGAAGTCGTACGCGGGTTGCAGAAACATTATGTCTGATATATAATACGACTGGGACTATGTCTGATGTGCTTAAACCATGTAATATAGCAACATATGTCTGCATTTGGTACTTATATATGCCAGTACTACGCCTGTGTAGTTTATTTCTACGACTCAGCAATGTATATTTACAAGATTTGTTTGACAAAGTCCATGTAACAGCAGTATAGGCCTGGCATTTCACCGACAGTATAAAACTTCACATATTAAAGATGGTATAATTCTATAGTTTGCGTCATTTTGGTGTCATCAAGGGCTAACAGACGATCAGTTAACCTAACCACTGTGTCCTGGGATCCTGAAAGGTTAACTAGTACTCGAGCCCACCTATCTCCGCAAGTAACTGACAACTTCCCCACTTAAATCAGCGGTGACAGACGAATAATTATGAGACGCGGTGTCGTATATCAACCCTCACGGAGATTGCGACCGAGCGGGGATTCGAATTCACGACCCGTGGATAGATAGTCAAACATATTACAGCTGAGCTCATCGGGCCCGGAAGACAAATTAAGATGCAGGCGGACAGACAGATAATAAACTTTCACGAATTTATGTTTTGGAGGGAACGAGCCCGAATTCCAGCGAACAATTATCCGAATGGACGGAAGCGAAACATATAATGAATATTTTTTTTCTTCTTTTGCATACCAAACACATTGAATAATCAATTCAATTTAATTCGTCTTTTTTACAATTATCTTATTTAAGACGTCAACTCGTATAGCTTACGTGACATATTTCCATACGTTACGTCACAGCGCATGGAGGAAGTGTATATCATGTTGGGGGTGGGGGGGTGGGGGGGGGGGAGCGGAGGACAACCTGTCTGTACCTGATAAAATCTAAGATATCAATGCCGAAACAAGGAACATAAATCGCGATACATGCAACAAGTTAATGAAATGACACTACATCGGTACTAAAGCAAATAACCATGCAATAACACACACTATGTAATAGCGTTTTAAAGTTTCATGACCAATAATGACAGTGACACACCGGCTCTTTATTTCACACGTATTTTTTAAGCCGCCATTCATATGGTATAGATTGATTGTAAACAAAACAGCATACGCTTTAAAACGCCATTCACAATGTGACAATATACGTATTACAAACCTTGCAACATTTATCTTCTGGCAAAAAAAAAACACATTAAAATCCATGGACTAACAAATAAAGATATCCACGAATACTTGTCACTGCCTTGTCACCCTTACACTATTTCATATGTTACCTCACACTGTGTAGCGTTTTCCTCTCCGTGAATGAAACACAATCCATTTTCTATACGCGTATTGATTGAAAACCGGTCTTAGAATAATTCATGGCACACTGTAATGTTACATTGTTCAATTAGATCACATGTTCTCAGATCATATGTTATTCGAAAGTAAAAGATAAATGAATTGTCGCGCATTATTTATTGATTAGAAGGCTAGACGCGCCTTTGGAAATAGTTCATAGAATCAGTGAATGATTGAGTGGACGCCTTAAGAAGACAAACGCAACAGAAAAAAAAACGTGACTGATTGTCCTATATTCAATACGGTTATTCAGTTATTGGACGGCGTTGTGTTTAATAATCTAAAACAAACCCAATATGCGACCGTAATTGACGAATGCGGTCTACTAACTAGAACAATGTATTGTCACACTAAAATTAAGATAGGCAACACAAGTAGAATTTGAAAAGTATACATCTAAGAAAAATCACATAAAGTCACCGTAACAACAAAATGTAACTTATCCATATCACGTGACAGTATATCACATATAATGCGGTGGACAATTCGTTTTTAATTCATAAAAGGGCACGCTAATTAACTGTGTCACACGCATCACATTTAAAATTTCAGTAAGTAATCATGTAAGGATCAATAATGGCATAAACTATGATGACCCCCCCCCCCCCAAAAAAAAAAAAGTCTGTTCTCCTTTTTGTTTTCATGATTGCTTTCTGCAAGCTCGGGAAATGTTTTTATCCGATATTATTGACTATCACAACTGCAGTTGTCTGATAATAGAATACAGCTTCAACTTGCAATGGGACGTGAGGGCTGTTACATATAGCATGGTCCTACTAAAAACCTATCAATAAGCATATTATTTTGTTTTATTTTCGTCAAGTGCTTCTTAGGACCCCGTTAGAAAAATAAGTTGTAAAGCATAGCGGTTTATCCTGTGTAATATATAAATAAGTTTCAAATATATATGCCTAACTGTAACAGCAATATACTATAATTGATGATTATGAAAAGTATGTAATACTGTGATTTTATATTAGTATTTTTGTGATAATTGTTTGGATTTCATGACATATATATTCACGAATAAATCAATCTATCTAACGATTCTTTTATCAGCTATTATTTAAATGACTGTAAGCAAAATTAAGCTCTAAATACATTTATTTGACAAACAAAAGAAGAATATTTCAAACTGTTTATTTTTCCTATGAGGTGTCATAATAGTATCACAAATTGTTTAATGGAAATCATTATAAGTACAGTCCTTAATCGATTAATATAATATATCTATAAACGCTATCAGGATCATGTAAATATTGAATTATGAATTTGATACAAAAAAAAAACAGTTTTAAGTCTATATTAATTTGTTATATCGTAATTGCAAAGTAAGCTCAAAGCCTATACACGTATGAACCGTCCTCGCGTCCATTGTTTCGGGTAGAACCGGTACTGAATGTTGTTCTCGATCAGAGGAATTGAACCCACGACATCTGGCATTAGTATCCAACACAGTGTATTCCCTGCTCTACCATCCCGCATGTACACATTAACATTTAAAAGGAATTTGAAAGAAAGAGGAATTTTCCTATTTGTGTAACATAAGTTAGATATCACAATCATTGTAATCGCAGATAAAAGAACACAGACAATACTGAAGACATAATTGCAAATATGTAAACTTGCTGCACATTGCCTGCATCACTAATGCATTGTTTAACAGCGTCCTTGTTTAGTAAAGAATATTATTAAATAGATACACGCATTGTTTGCATTTGTGTAACTGGACAAGTAGCGGTACGTTTCGAGTTTTAACACAGTTTTGAATCTTTAATATATCAATATACTGAGATGAGACCATTTATAGAATTGTTTTATGAAACACACCTATTTAATCATTTAATATTATGTGTCTCCTGTTAAGAGTATTAGGGAGATGTATATGAGTAATTAACTAAAACGCATTTATGTACGTTAATATAAATAAATGAATTTTGTCAAATGCTGAATGAACGTTATGTAACTGATAGCAATATTTTTTTAAATACACATATCTATATTCAGATTGGCTCCCTCGTGATGTACTGACAGTTTAACAATGGTAATGAAAACATATCGCAGACAAGATAGGAGTTGTATATTGCTACAAGAATTAATAGCTCATAGCTGTGTTAATTTCCATTCTAGACGTGTTTGTTTCTATTTCCTTTATTTCAATCCTTGTGGGATTTAGTATTATGAATACACTTGCATTGTTGTGTAAAACCATTTGACCAACCACGTGAGCAGGAAGATGAGATAAATGTGGTTCGGCTGATTGCTGCTATCAAACATTATAATAGATACGTACCAAATGAATGTATCCATACACGAGAATGCCGAAACCAGCCTGTGATCAGCTGTCCAATCAGACTAAATCAATTAGATAGAAAGTATTCAGAAAGTATGGTCAGACACTAACATTTAATTGTAGTTTCTCTAAAAACGAATACAGAATGGGATGCAGGATATGTTTCCTAGTCTGTGACAATTTGTCATGGTAAATAAAGATACATTTGCGTATGTAATTCACATAACCCAATTATGTTAATATACATCATTTCCATATGTATGCGTCGTAGTAGGGTAATCTGACGGGGTTATTTATATTTTCATTCAATTTGGTTAGTTTCTATTGTAGCACCATTGCAGCAATATATATTGGTATAAAATAAGTCGAAATTTGCAACAAATAATTCCAAAAAGAGACAAGTTTCCTCGAAGTTGCGATACATACAAGTTTTGAATTCTATGCGGTGTATTTCACTGGCAGCTTTCAGAGACAGTCAGTAACTACAGTTGATATTCCTTCTATATGTTTGCAGTGTCTTTGTTATAATTGTACAGCTTACTGAAATATTAATGGTTGACACTGTTATAGATAGCCATTGCCTTGTTCTTTTTAATTGTAGCTGACAGGGTACTCAGTGATGTGGGAGTTTTCCTAAAGCCTTAAACGGACGGAGCTACTGAATAAAAAGTCCGTCTTGTCGTACCTTAATAAGTATCATTTTGCTGCTCTTGCTGCCACAGAGTCGTCGAATACAATTCCTATAAAATCAATTGTTCCTAATTTACAATCATATACCTGGGTATTTTCGTTTTTTTATACTAAACGCATGTGTATGTGCCGTCACATGTGTACAGGAGTAATATGGCAGTCTTTGTTATATTTATTCGGGCTCGTTTTAGGATGTTACAGCGTGGGAAATAACAGATAAGGTGTACACGTAAGCCAAGGTCATGTTTCGCAATGAAATAATTTCCACTGGCCGTTCATGGCGGTGTATTATATTAAGTATGCTTGGTCTGCGTATTTATTAAGTGTATACTGTTGTGGTGGTCATTAACTTAAAACGTAAAAAATACTGCACAGCAAAATACCTTTTTGTGGTCAATACCATATCGTACAATAACAAATATGTTTTTAAATTAATTAAATTTAATTACTTTCATTATATTTAGCCTACAATTTTAAGGGGACCACTGGAACAAATTGCTTGAACTTGTAAAAAGGTAGTATTCCCAGAAGTCGGACGTCTTAGTAAGATTAGATCTACATCTATTCTTCCAAACCGATCATGTGCGTACGTGGGTATGAAAGGCTACACACGGACAGCACCTGGGTCCATGATAAACCCATATCTTTGCCACTCAAGCAGATTTTAATGTCACTTTTGAGAAACGGTCATTATTACATGTATTAAAACGTATTTTGAAACAGCACCTGTAATCAAGTCAAGTTAGAACAAGACGCTATCTGGTTCTGATCAGAGATCGTCAAAATCGGGAAAAGTTTCTAATCAACTAAAGGCGCCGGACTCTGACATATTCCAAGAGTCTTCCTTATTTACGTATGGCTCTAAAAATCAATCTAGACGTTGCAAGAGTGACGGTTCAAGGGATGTAACTGAAAGCGCCTGGTGACTCGATCAAGTTACACAGCAGTTTTACGCCTTGATATTGAGGGTAATGATGTATAATCAGACTGCTCTAAACATTGTGAAATGTTTTTGCTTAATAACAGAATTCATTTTAAACTGGACATATGCTCATATAATCTAAATAGGAGATTTTACTGCACTTCCTTTGATTGGTATTTTCTCTAATTAAAAACATTATTTACAATGATTATCACTGTAAATGTTTGAATAATCTCATAGGGAGGAAGCTATGCAATATTTAATAAAAGCAACAAAACAAACCTGAATGAAAATGGTTGCTTTAATACAATTGGTTTAGAGAACTCATTATAAAGCAACTGCGACGAGGTATTTTTCACAGAATTTTATAAGCAAGTTGTTTTTCGATTTTATGTGCAACCATTTAAATACACCCTAGACTCGAAACATCGCAATACACGAACAACTTTTTTTATCTGGTTACTTTTTCGTGAATACGTACACAACATAATATTGACATACTTGGGCAACTTTCTTTATATGATATTGGTCACATAATACTTGCAATGTTATTGTTATTTTATATCCGTGATGTAATTAACGACATTATCTCATTTTTAGACGTGTCTTGTATAATTTCATCCAATTACCGTCGTCGAGTCTATAATTAGACTTTCTATATACCAACTCATTTTTTGTTATATAGCTCAATGGAAATTTTTCTTTAGACTCGTTGGAGAAATTGTTTCGATAATAGGAACGTAACGACCCCATCAACAATTCTTAAATCGCACTTGTATCGCTGATGTGAATCGCAAGTGGCCAGTAATAATTGGTCCCCTCTTGCTGGTGCTAGTTTCGAAGATAAAATAGTGTCTGAAAGAGAAGACAGCTGTGTACATCAATGCCGCAATGAAATAAATAACCATTGATCATGTTCTATCGGGCCCACGGCAAGGACTAGTTTATTGATGTTAAGTATTTGTGCAAAGATAAGTACAGGGCCAGACAGTGCAATCATTGCTGTGCTACATGTAAACACGGCGTATCTTGATTAAGAATGATTGAAATGACCAGTAAAATGCCTTTATTATTATCGCATGTATATACATTTAAATTTGTTGTTTTAAAGTTTATTTTTATAATTTCTGTTCTATTTTGTTTTATCTTTTGCCGTGAACAGAGTAGTAAGGCAGGAAATAATAGAAGCAAATATGAAATAATACACTTATGAGGATGGCTTGCAATAAATGTAAAAGAAAAAATAAATAATGATGACATGTGGTATCACTTCCGGTTCCGGAATGACATTGCTAAAAGTAGGGTGTTTCCGGGGATCATTACGGAGTCAAACCAGTCACTTTTTGCCTATACAATTCAACTGAAATTCTATCATTTGTTGTTCTGTCAGAAGTTTAAAAACGTTGCATCACATAAAGCAAAGTTTAATCCATGCATGAGACCTATTTAGCAGTATTTCTGTTTCTCTGTAATGCCATCATCATAATGTCATTTGTTTTACTATTTAATATATGCATTCGTCCTTTCACTCTATCCAAACTGTCATGAAAATACTGGTGGCCGAGTTTCATTCAAGTTGTCTCTATCATGCTACACTCTGACAAAATAGTCCCTGAAAAATACAAAAATATCCTGTACCTTAGTCAATAAAGACTTAAACTTGCACATGGAGTGAATACTATTGGAGGAATTACAGCCACTTTAAAAGTAACACAAATAAAATGCAAAGTTTATATTTTTAATCGGACAACTACTGGACACAACGAACTCTTGAACAAGAAGAATTCACCGGTCTTCCTCCTTACACTCTTCTTCGCCAAGAAGAACAATGTTCAGACATGAACGCAATAGGTGTCCAGATGATATATACTAGCATGTGCAAATTGCATTTTTTTAATATTTTGCCGTGAACAGAATAATAAGGTAAGATATAATAGCAGCAAATATGCAATCATACACTAATGATTGCCAAAAGTTCACGAAAAATTGAAAGAGACTAAAACATAGTTACAGCCTATATTTGTATGAACCTCGAAAGGAGAGCAAAAACGTGCAAGTGATTCACCATCATCTCCGACTATTGTTCGGGAATTGCTAATTATCATATCCACTTGGTGAACTGCCAAACAATTATCAAAATGAAACAATTCCCTTGAGAACTGTTATGACGGGACCTATGATATGTACGAGTACCCGGTTAGCTCAGTCGCTTACGCGTCTGACTTTCAATCAAGGGGTCGTGAGCTCGAATCCCCGCCCGGCAACATTCTTCGTGATGATTGATATACGACATTGTGTCTCATTTTCATTCGTCTCCCATCGCTGATTCAAGTGAGAAAGTTATCAGTTACTTGCGGAGATGTGTTGTGCTCGAGTACTGGTTAACATATCAGGATCTCAGAAAACAGTGGTTTAGTTAACTGATTGTCTGTTAGCCCTTGATGGCATAAAATGACACTAAACGTTCAATCAATCAATCAATTCAATCAAAACAAAAGCAAGCCTGGTAAGAGTACAATGGAGATATAGGATTATAAGGGGCTTTTTTTGGTGTCTGAGTGTTGTTGAGACAAAGTCATTTACCAGCTCCACCCTAAAATTTTAATTTCGAAGTTGAAGAAACATAACTAGATATAAGCCAATATATATGATGGTACATAAGGTACCTAAGAGATGGAGGGATCCACTTTAAGAAATGAGCATACACGTAGTTGCCTGTGGATACTGAACGAATAGTAAGTGGTACAACACCATCAACAT